>JANHFX010019196.1:42825-78358 GCA_027560015.1 Chloroceryle amazona | reverse complement strand
CCTTATTTTTTTTCTGTTAAAAAAACTCAACCAACCAACAAACAAACAAACAAAAAAAACAAACAACTTTTTTTTTTTCCTGAAGCAACGTGTTATTTCTTCTTTGTAACACTGACATTACTTATAGGACTGATCTTCTGGGTCAATTGATTATATAGAACAACAAGAATATTAATGTTTTCATTACTGTAATATTTTCAGTGCTACCTCTAGATACACTTGTCGAAGAAACATGCCCCATAAAAGAGAATAGGTACTCAGAGCGAAATTCTCAAATGGCATTTTAGCAAAAGTAAGAAGCAGTTCAATGTTTTGCTCAACTGATTCAACTGAAACTCTTCTCTGGTGAAGTTTGTTTCAGTCCAAATTTGAAAAAAGTATAAATTAAAATTAGAGAAAAAAGTATTTTCATGGAACGTATATATGTGTGTATGCACATATACATGCTCATATATCATTTATCATGAAAAACAAAGTATTGTAGAAATTCCAATTTCCACTTGCAAATGATTGTAATAAAGTATTTTTAAACAGCTTTTCTCCATAAGAATGTGTGAATAGTAAACTAAGACCTGATGATCCTAGACATTTTTGGACATCGTTCTTTTGCAGCATTCAGACAGTTCTGTTCATAATACAAATTATGTTATGAAGTGCCACAATCTGCAAGAAATCCCATTTTCATCACAGGAAGAAATAGTACTACAGCTTGCTTCTTATTAACAGATTTTGTTCTGCTTTACACAGAAGATCACCGCTTCTTTTGCAAACACAACATTTCTTTCAAAATTAAGCCTATTGCTTCCTTAGTGTTTTCATGAAATTTTTCCTGTAACCCATAATACACTTATAAACCACATCTTTACTATGCGGTATTTAATTTATGTGATTTTACAGTAATGTCAATTTCTTACCAGTTTCCTGATTACCAGAGCCTAAATGCCCCCAAAGTTATTTGTTAATAAACAGGGAAAATACCTGACAGTATAATTGCTAATAAGACAGATAAAAATAAAACAATTCCAGTGTAAAGAATAGGTCTTCATTGGGGGAAAATGTGCCGCGACTCTAATGACTGGTTTTGATGTATATTTACAAAGGGAACAGAATATTTCATCTTACACTTGCACTGAAGTTTTGGTGTTTTTACAGTCCAGAATACTGTTGCCTTTCTGGGCTGTGAGTGCACATCACCTGCTCATGTCCAGCTTTTCATCCACTACCCAAGTCCTTCTCCACAGGGCTTCTCTCAATCCTTTCATCCCCCAGCCTGTATTGATACCAGGGATTGCTCTGACAAAGGTGCAGGACCTTGCACTTAGCCTCGGTGAACCTGAAGAGGTTCACACAAGCCCACATTTCAGGTTGGTCCACATACCTCTAGAACCTCATATAATCAACCTATATGAACATTTCTGAGGTACACCAAGTATCCTGCAGAATTTTACCCAACTTAACTAAACTTCTAGTGCTGAGTTTAATAAAAACTTGGTTCACTTTTTATTACTGTAGTTGCTGTCTGGGATCATTGTTACCACAAATACCAGACAATACAGGAAGACTTTCTTGCACTGCATCCAGCATCATTTAAGGATGAACGAATTTCAGAAAAGTTTCTTAAATTTATAACAGGGGTGGAACAATTCCTACAAGCCCTGTAGGATTATCTGGTCATTATATTCGTACAGAACTGAACAGGAAAAAAAAAAAAAAAAGTGCCACACAAAATGTACCAGTAAGGAATTTTTGAAATATCGAAGGACCAATGAGTACAGGGAAACTAACCTGTCTTTAAAGGCAACTGATTTCTCTTCTCATATTCAGAATGCTTTCTCGTCATAAAATCTTTCATGTTTCAGGCATTTAACAATACTTCCTCATAGCAAGATACAGTTAGAAGCATTTTAAAATGTGTTTCTTTATCTGATTACCTTATTTACTATGCTATTCTGAATCCGAAGCCTTGTTTATTTAACAGAAATTTAGAATGATATCAGAAAGAACTATAATCTCAACATAAAAAGAGCAAAATTAAATGACAGCTTAAAAAAAAAACAAACAAACTCTCTAAAAATCCAACATGTAAGCCCAGAAGTCCTGTCAGCTTTTAGATACCCTGATATAAAAGAGAGCATTAAAGGTAAACTACTGACATTAAAAAGAACAAACATCACTATTATCTGACCTTGCATACTAGCAAGTCTGTGGAAAAACAATTCAAGTAGTCATGAATTACCTGCCTTTGTATTGGTAGGGAGGGAAATGTATTCCTCAGTTGCATTTTCACATTTGTAACAGTTATGTTCCTAAAATAAAATAAATAAATAAAAAAACCCCTGAAAAGCTATCTTTCAATCTCTAAAATATCCAATAAAGAAAATAAAATTGTGACAAGGGGTTGGACAGTAGTAATTAACGTTCCCAGAAAATCACCTATATCAATAACATTTGTATAATTAAAACTGAAAAATTCCTCCAATCCTGACTTCATGGTGCATGTTTTTTTTTTTCTGGCTAGTGGTGATGTTTTGCTTGTTTATGATATTTTTTTTTTCTTAAAGCATTTAATTCATTTATATAGGTTTCTTCATACATGATCTTAGGTATGAGTTGGTTTTGGTACTTATTTTGTATATAGACAATGTTAAGAGGCACCAAATTCCTGAGATTAACTATCCATAAACATTTCTCTATCCGGTGGAAAGGAAGAACATACACACCAATTCTAATAAAAGAATGGTCTTCATTACAAAGAATCTGCAAAACACGTTACTAAACTCAGAGGGACTTGAAGTTGTGAGTATCTCAGTATCTAAACACAGTAACATTTTATCACATAAATACAGCTGTCACCTTTATTTTTTTTTTTGTTTTAAAAATATTGCTGAAGCTGTGTATAATTATATCTAAGGTATGCATGATGATTACTTAAACAGTAGAAACCAGTATTATTTTTAATGGTATTGATATGATTACATTTTTATACATACACACACACAACTTGCCACTGAAAAAATATGTAAATAAAATATGGCTTATACAAAAAATAATGTGTGCATTTTTGTATTCAGTCAATCCTTTTTGAAATCAAGTTTCAGTTATGCCTCAGTAATGACTGTTTCATTGCTTATTTCTATAAATCAAAAATCAACCATAAATGGACAGAATTTTCTTAAAGTGGGTCAACAAGTGGGTTGCTAAGGGAAAATGAGATATTGAAAAATCTCTGTGCTTTCACTGTTTGAGGAAAATACTTGTTGCTTTTGTGTGACACCCCTATGGATTCTCCTGAAGTAATATACTTTAAATTACATTATATTTTTCAAGGCAAGATGCTTGACAGGGGATATAAATAAATATCATTTACTTCTATAGAAAGAAAGGATACACAAAGTGAAGGATTGCTGTTTGGAAAATAAATGATTTTTAAAACCAGTTCTGCTATTAATAGTTCAAAATTAAAAGTATATTGGAAATATATTTGGACATTTATCTATCTGCTTAAAATATTTATCTTTTTTCTACAAAATGACATGTAGAGATGGGGGCTTAGAAGGTCCATTGCCTTATATGACAACAACCAACTTTATAGGCAGAAGAAGTGGAATACAACAGCCCTTAGAAGGTGATTAACTTCCTTTCTCTTTCCATTCACCCTGCCAAGAGCATGGTGGAGAAAACGAGAAGGATAATTGCAAGAACAATGGTATCAGTTAACCTGATAGATTGTTAATGTTATTTATAAAGCTTTGTTTTGAGTAGCTTGTATCATATGTTCCAACACTTCATAAAGTGAAAACTGCTGAGTGTTAGACATATTAAAGGTTGTTAGTAAAGTGTAATAAAGGTTTCCTCTTCTAAAGCATTGCCAGATTTTATGTCATTATTCATGAAAAACTAACACATTCAGAGAGTAGCTCTGGTATCCAAGGATGCAATGATGAGCAGCAGAAAAGAAGGGTGCAAGAAAAGCAGCTTTTCATAGGTCCCAAATACCAGGACTGTCTGTAATATGCAATTTGAACAGAAGTGAAAATTAATATTTTTCATGAATAGCACATCATTTGGAAAAAAGGGTAGGTCAAACCTGTACAGAGCTTGAACTACCTGAGTATGAGGGTGGGGTGGAGATGGGAACAGGAAAAAGCAGACCAGACTAGAAGTTGCTGAATAGTAAAATAGCATACATACATTCCTATATTTTGGGCTATTTTGCTGTCACTTAATCTTTAAGCTTTCACCAAAATTACTCTGTTAAAACAGAAGACGTGAGCATTAATAATTAAAACATAAAATAAGGTGTTAAATCAAGTATATTTCATGATTTATTAGATAGCCAATTGTTTAACTATATTTGTTTAATTACTCTGTAAAGCATACAAAAAAAAATAAAATAAATAGTGCCCATTAATCACTATGAAACAGTTGAGAAATGGTGTTGAAATTAGCAGCTAATTATGTACCAGTGATTGCTATATTTTATTAAGCACAATTATTTTTCTTTTCTTATTTTTCTTCTTCTTGGTGTATCAGAAACAAGGGCTGAGCAAATTCTGCATGAAGCCCCTGGGAATCTTTGCATTGATTTTGAAGAGTTTAGAAGTGGATTAGTTATAAGAGAAGAACACTTCATAACCAGGAAGCATTCAGTTCACTCTGAAGTCTCTCATAGCATTTTTATAGTTTTTATAGATTAAAATTCCACTTGTGCTAAATTTTGAAAATTTAAGTGAACTTTAAACAGAGCAGATATCTTAGTGCCATCTGTGGCACAGAATGTAGTTCACACTGAGAATACAATCAGAAAATACTTTTATAGTGATTGGGGAAGCTCACCAAAGATAAATAAAAGAAATAAATTAGTGTATTTTATAACAAAGGAATGGGAGGTAATGCAGTCTTTTTATTGTATCAGAAATGTAAAGGTTTGCACAGGGAGCTAAGATTACAGAATATTTTCTAGTATATAGTATCTGATACATTATATTAGATTCCTTAAAATATTTAGAATTCTATCCCAAATTAAGATGCTTAGATTGAGGCATCTGCATGGAGGTGGTTGCATGTATAGAATCATAGCATTGTTCTGATTGAAAGAGACCTTCAAGATCCTCAGGTCCAACCATTAACAGCACTGCCAGTTCACCACTAAACCACGTCCCTAAGCAGGTATGTACACGATTTTTAAAAACCTCCAGAGATGCCCACATTCCTGGGCAGCCTGTTCCAGGGTTTTACAACCCTTTCCGTGAATAAATTTTTCTTAAAATCCAATCTAAACTTCCCCTGGTACAACCTGAGGCCATTTTGTCTTGTCCTATTGCTTGCTACATGGGATATGTAAGCTATGTTCCTATCCATAGAAAAATTGGGCATGGTTCACCTCCTTAAAAATGGGTGGATCTTACTGTTTATGACTATTTGGGGCATCTGAGACATCCCCGCAGTCCTGGGAGATAAAAACCTCTTCTATGCTGAAACAGCAACTGAATACTCCAGAACAAACTGTATTTGAGAAACTCAGTAGAACTCCTTATTTCAAAGGGCTAAATTCATACTGGCTTTGTTCAATCTTATCTTATTTCTCATACTATCAGATGGGACATAAGTTTTGTTATAAATAATCATAGGTTAAAAAAAAATAATATTGGGGTTTATTATCACGAATTATATGATGCACAAGTCAAAACAAAATAAAATTAAGACTTTGTGTATGTGTCCATGTATAAGTACGTTTTAGATAAATTTAAGTCAAAATTATGTAGCTATATTTTAATGTATGTTGGATAATTCATTTTTTTAGGTCTAACCTACAGCATATTAGGATTCTTTACATGGAAAAAAAATCCCAAACTAAACAAACACAGTAGCAACAAAAACAATCCTTAAAATGAAACAGAAATGAAGTAAAATAACACACTGACTTTTAACATTTATTTTTTAAAAATATCTGGGATTAAAAGTCATACGTAGTCACGAGAAATAACCATAGTTAGAATCCTTTTTATTTCATTCTTAATTTAAACTTATTAAAAGTGATTTGTAACACAGGAAGTTCCACGTCAACGTGAGGAAAAATCTTCACTGTGAACGTGACCAAGCACTGGAACAGGCTGCCCAGGGAGGTTGCAGTCTCCTTCTCTAGAGACTTTTAGAACTCACCTGGATATATTCCTGTGTGGCCTGCCCTTGGGGGTTTGGACTCAATGATCTCTAGAGGTCCCTTCTGAACTGTTTAGAATCAGGTTAAACTGATAATATCAAGAATACTTAAAATCACAGTTTATAATGAACTTTTACTCTGATTAATTAGAATAATTTTGTTCCATTTTATTAAAAATATTAAAAAGCTTATTTTCTTTCAGTCCACTGACAAAAGACAAGGAAGGTTAGCACAAATATACATAATGCTGAAATTTGCACATTTTGTCAAATTCATATTCATACATGGAAAGAATATTCTTACACATCTTTCAAAAATGACACTTTCTAACTAGATATTACTGTAGGTTAAAAAATTGTATGAGACATGAAAACTTTTCCATAAACATTATGCAAAAGCATCTAGTATTCTTCACGTGAGCTTTTAAATGTATTTTCTTCAGTCATCTTTTTTTAACCAACTTTTCCTCAACACATTTCACTGCTAGTTTATCAGAAAGCAAAGTTTAAAGTTGAAGGTACAGATCTGTAAGCAATCAATATGCAGACAGTCACTATGTGTGAAATCAGGGTGGAAAATTATTTGCCATCGGAAAACTATATTGTCGGTACAAAGTGCAACATAAGAATTATGCTATGTGCTGCTTAATAAAATCACCAGTTTATTCGGCAAGGAATTACTTGACATAACATTCAGTACTGGCTTCATACATACAACTAAATTACTATCTTTCCTGTCTAGTCCAGGAACACTCAGATGTAACAAATAAATGCTGAAGCCATCTTCAGTAGGAAACTTGTTTACTAGGAACAAGGAAATTTACTTTCAGTGCCGAAATGTTTCTTAGGCTTTAAAATTTTAAACTCGAAAAAAGAAATATAAGTCTGAAATATAAGTCTGAAGCCTACCTTCACGTATACCTTGAAATACAGTGGTAAAAAATACATTTGATTTTGGTTGGGTTTTTTGATACAGCTGAAGGAGATAGAAGTGACATTGGGTGGAAAAGGTATTTGAGGCAGAGGACTGTCTGGAAGATCTGTTGACTAGATATATTGGAGATGTGCTTAACTAGTGGAAGCTTGTTTGTGCTTTGACTTGGCTTTCTATTGGATTCCAGCCAGTGTTCATGTAAATGTGTCACTGATAGTTTTTAGTCACAAAATAATTTGTACTGTCACCACACTGTTGTGTTGATAGAATGACTGACCAGTTTCTGTTAAAATTTTATTTTGTTTTATTTTGTAAGGTTTTGTTTGGTTCGGTTTGTTTGTTTGGTTTGGTTTGGTTTTGTTTTTTTTGTAGTGGTGCTTTTTTTTAGTCCTATAGTTCAGTAGGTGGTGGTAATCATCATACATAGACTCTAGTCTGAGAGACTTTTCTTATCACAAAAGTCACTGCATGGTAGAAGTTGCTGAAGGACCTGGACAGGTTGGATCGATGGGACGAGGCCAATTGTATGAGGTACAACAAGGCCAAGTGCCGGGTCCTGCATTTCGGTCACAACAACCCCAGGCAATGCTACAAGCTTGGGGATGAGTGGCTGGAAAGCTGCGTGCCAGAAAAGGACCTGGGGGTGCTGGTGGACAGACAGCTTAATATGAGTCAGCAGTGTGTCCAGGCAGCCAAGAAGGCCAACAGCATCCTGGCTTGAATCAGGAATAGTGTGGTCAGCAAAAGAAGGGAAGTTATTGTGCACTTGTGAGGCCTCATCTCAAATACTGTGTTCAGTTCTGGGCCCCTGATTACAGGAAAGACGCTGAGATTCTGGAACATGTCCAGAGGAGAGCTACCAAGCTTATGAGGGTTTTAGAGAATAAGTCGTATGAGGAGGGGCTGAGGGAGCTGAGTATGTTTAGTTTGGAGGAGACTCAGGGGGGACCTCATTGCCCTCTACAACTACCTGAAAAGAGCTTGTAGAGAGGTGGGGGTTGGCCTCTTCTCAGTAACTACTGGCAGAACCAAAGGAAATGGTCTGAAGTTGCAGCAGGGGAGGTTTAGATTAGATATTAAGAAGAAATTCTTTATGGAAAGAGTGGTGAGGCACTGGAACAGCCTTCTCAGGGAGGTGGTTGAGTCACCATCCCTGGAGGTATTTAAGAAACGGGTAGACATGGTGCTTCAGGACATGCTCCAGTGCCAGGCATGTAGGGGGTTATTTTGTGTGTTTTGTGTTTCATGTTTTTGTAGTCATGTTTGATCAGGGTATTTAGGTATTAAGGTGTTTAGGGTTTTTTTAGGTGTTTTTCTGTTATGGATATGGTTGACTCAGTGATTTACGAGGTCCTTTCCAACCATGAATGTTCTGTGATTCTGTGAGTATTTACAGGAATTTTACTGCTGTTTAGAATCCGAATTATTTCTATTTGCTGTATGAAACTAAACCCACTGCATTATTAATAACAGTAAATATCACAAACTGATGTCCAAATGGGACTCTTCTAGTTATGTATTACACATCCTCTCAAAGTTGTCACAATGATGATGTACTATATAACACTAATAGCTGCTACTGCAGTGATGTATATGAAGTGCCATCACCCCAGCTAAATATTTCATCATGTCAACAGAATTTGTGCTAAAATGCTTCAGCAGTATGGTTGTAAATATAATATACATACACAGACCAATCATTCTGTAACAACCTACAGAATTATTTACCCTGTATATGATCATATATATGCTTTTGTGAACATGCACATCAGTAATCAGATAGTTTTCTGTTTTAAGGATATGCACATTGCTCTTGATTATTAAAAGCCTGATGCCAATATCTGTTAAGGTTAATATCTTTAACATAGGCAAAATCTCTTACCAAATCCTTGCCCTGAATTTTTTCATCATGTGTCTCTATTACTTTGGAAAACTAATTTTTGATATCTGGGGTCTTACTCCAAATCATGGGCTCTCCATTATCAGTAATCTGTATCATTTTTCCTTTCTTCATTGTTTCCCTTATCTTCCCTCTTATATCTCCAATTGCTCTTTAGCTCTTTTTGACCCCACTAAGTCTCACAACTGATTTCACTATGCAGACCTACCTCTAGTACTTACAATATTCAATGACCTTCTGAGTAACATCATTTCAACCCAAATCAAAATGAAGAACAAAAAAGTCACAAAAAACCCCAAACCAAACCTATACAACTATAACCAAACAATCAACCAACCAAAATCAGAAGAAATGAGCTGAAATGCTGTCACATTCCACACTTATTCTTCTCTTGGTCTGGAGTCACTGCTTAATAGAAAGAAGTGTGACAATTAAACCCAACTCACTCCTCCTTCCCAGTTACACTAGGCAGAGGACTCTCTCTTCTGATCTTGACACACAAGGTCTTGACCAATCTGTCATGCATCCTAGAGAGGAGATCCATGCATCCAACCTGCTCCTTCACTCTGAAGGTATCTCTGTGTTAGATGCCATTAAGCTCTGTAGGTTGTCAGCTTCTGCCACAATTGTGCTATCTCTTTTGCTAATTCATGTCAAGAGTTTTCTAGTTCTGTTCAAAGTTCTGCTCTCCCTTCCCCTGGGGGAGAGCACCGGAGGTATGTTCAATTAAAAAAACTAACTAGTCTAGGTTTTATCACTCTAAATGCATGCCCTGCTGCATGAAGTTATTGGCATTTCATTACTTTGCCTTATTTATTTTTTTAATAGAGCGCCTGCAGTCTTTTTTAGATGTTTTTAATATATCATTTTTCTCTGCTGTTTTTTAAAAAATTTCCTCAGTATTCTTAAGATTATTTGACATTTTAAGATGAATATACTTGTCTTGTGGTCTATTTAGTAAGTGAAGAGGTCTCATTTCTTATAGATAATGACCTTGTAGCATCTAAAAGCGTTTGTAGCATTATAGGGGTCTTTTTTAATTTAAAATTATCTGCATGCATATATAAGTAAAATTGTCCCATAATCCTGCTTTCTTATTAAACTGTTAGTAATAAATAGTACTCAAAGATATTTAAACTGATTACTGGCTTCTACAATAATAAATTACTGTAGGCAGTATAGGACAGATTGATGGGTATTACAAACCATACTAATTCTATACTGCTATCCTTTTTTATAAGATAGGTATGTATAAAATATTATGCTATTGATTGCACTTGGCGAGATGTCTTGCAGTGGGTTTTACATCATAGTTTTTTCAAAAAATCAAGTTCTTTATGTTTTCTTTCAGGATTTCAAAAGAGAAAATTATCATGCAAAGCATTCAGCTTGGTATATCCTTTCTTGCCTTAAACAATTTATAAGGAATGCTGTAAAATATTAAGCTTTTTCATTCTCATTAACTTTTAAGAGTCTTTTTTTTTTTCCTTCTCATAAATCAGATCAGCATCTGAAAATGCTAGTTCAAAGCTTATATTTGTATCTGTCCTATGCTTCTGTAATTGTAGTTTTTGTGACTTAAAGATTTGTACTTTTTCTCTTTGTCAAATTTACTCATATTTGACTGTCTTCTTTACATTAAGACTCCTACAAACCACTCAAATCATCAGTATTTATCTCTGTGTTCCTTTTCTTCACCGAAACGTACAAGATTTTAACTTCTTTAGGAAATGACTGATTCTGAAAACATGCAGTTTGCAAATCATTTTAGGACTGCAGAAAAGTACTAAGTTTATGAAACACATTTCTCTTTACAGTCATAACTCTTTGTATATGTTTAATTAATTATTGTCCTTATTTTTCTTTTCATTATATCGTGAAGACTCTCATTAATTACATTTTTTTCTATGCAAGTACTTTTAATACTTCCACACTGCAGTCATTCACAATTATTTGGATGTTTCATTTGGGAATACTACCTGTTATTTGTTAACACCCTTCATAAAATACTTTGGATTTCAATTTCTCTTAATAAAATTTCTTATATTTCACTTTTGTTCTTCCAGAAGGAGCATTTAAAGTCAATAGTTTACCATTTTGCTCTTATCTTTAGACAGAGGATTTCTTCACTGATAGTGTCAAAACCAATACCTGCTGATAATAGAGTATCATTCATCATTAAACTTAGTCCTGTTTCATGCCTCCCGGTCTTTTGTCTCCTATAAATCTGTGTGACTTCACTAATTTAAATGATTCACAGGCCAAATGTCTTGTGAGGCTGTGATATGTATGCAATTCTTCAAAAGCACATGACAGAGTCCCAGTTCTGTTTATGCTCTAAATAGTCCATGTTCCAAATCCTTATCCTTTTTCTTTAACTTCTAATCCCACCTGTCAGTTTACTTCTGAGTTCAGAGATTAATTGAATTATTAAAGGAGAGGCATAAACATTTTGCTCTGAAGTGATTGTGATTCATGTCAGAAGAGGCCTTTTGTTTATGACCATTGTTCTGTCAGATACACTTGGTTTTCTACATGAGAATGTGTATTGCTGAATATAAGGACTTTGCATTTCATGAAATAAAGTGTAACAATACACTCATCATATAGAATTTATTTGCAGGTCACAAGGTGAGCTATTCATGCAGGTCAGCCACTCAGTGACTCCAAAATCATAGCAACTTCAGGCTGATTACGCAGGTTTACCTGGAGTATTTCTTGATGACTCTGAACTATAAGACAGACTTAAATGTCAGGAAAAGATGTGTTTGAATAAAAGCATTGCCGTATCTGAAAAGGATGAAGGAGGTAGTCTGTGATATTGGCTGATCCTGAGGACAAAATGTATCCTCAAACTGAATATATGTTTGATACAAAAAAGTGAGAACATTATTTTCAAATATTAGGTAAAATTGTTCCTGATAATGAGGAAATCATAAAGTGTAAAATATGCATAATTTAGTTTAACAGTGAATAATTTTCTGAATGCATAACCAGAGAGAATATTGAGTATATTAAAAAAAAAAAGAAAAAAGCAACTTTTATTAGGCTGTGAAAAAAATTTCAATAGAAGAAATAAAAGCTTTATCTCTTACCTCTTACAAACTTACATTTGGAATTAGTACATTCTAAAACACAGTTTTACACTGAAGTTTTAAAGACTGTCCAGGGACACTTAGTAGAGCCTGGGAGAGAGGACATATGAAAAAAGCACTCTCACTCACATGGTAGAAAACTATCGGAAGATATACTTCTGTAATGAGTGAGTTATTTTTTACAAATTAGAGAACAACGTTATTCCATGAGAGGGGTTTGAGGTAAGTAGGGCTTGCAAGAGAAATGCAACCAATTCAGCAAGAGACAGAATGAAAATTGATTAGGAATTAAAAAACCAGATTCAGAAATCTGAGATATATTTTTCATAAAGATTAAAGTATCATTTTATTATCACTGTAGAAAACAGGTGATATCAAGTTAATGGATTATTCTCAATTCAATAAACCTAAGGGAAAAATCCTCTAAAGACTTATGTACATGCATAAATGTGAAAAATCTGTATTTCACTATGTGTTGAGTAAGTATAAAGAAATCTTTGAATGTGGTATCCAAGGGGAATTTAGAAGAGATATCTAACAGAACAAAGGAGAAACTCACTAAGAAAATGATTTTATACTTCATAAAAAATATTAATTCAAAGCAGATACTGAGTGCCATTTGATGATATAACCACAGTTAATTATAACCTTAAGGGAAGATCTTAAAACAGTTGTATTAGACTATTGCATCTTTTGTCATTAGTGATTTTTAGCACTTCAGGTATTCATTACAATACAATCCATATGATGCATCCAGACAGAAATTATTGACATTAAAATAATATTTTAAACTTATTTTTTGTCTGACTTAATATGAATTTAACTCATCAGATGAAAAATTAGCATTACAATTTACTCTCTAGAAATGGATTCTCTTATGTTATTAACAAGTACGATAGAGCAGCATAAAATGAATAGAAATCTAAAGGAAGAATATCTTTATTATAATAACATAATTTCACACTCTATCTTATTAAGATGTGAGTTTATTAGCAAAATTGACAATGTATTTGAAACCATTTCCATTACAATCTGCAAAGCAGAAAAGAATCATCATAAGAAAATCAGTAAATACTGTTTCTTTTATAAATCATAATATATACTGTATGTCTCCACAGACAAGTGATTTGTTATGGACAATCAGATGAGGAACATCTGTCATTTATTATGTGTTGCACAGGCAAAATATTGATTTTTTTTTTTTAATATATATGGGTTTTTATGGTAATAAACAATGCAGAATGTATCATGTTATGCTTCTTTTCTCTTTCATATATTCAGCCTCATAGTACTCTTATAAGTGCAAATGTTCCCTCTTACAAATGGGAATTGATGCATAGGAAAGCTGTAGAGATTCATATGGAAAAATTGTAAGAAAATGGACAGCTGAAGGCATACAGGTCAAGTCCCAGAAAATTACTTAAACTGTGGAACCTTCCTTCCTTTCTCATAACTCAGAACATGAAGGGGACATTTCTTCAGGGAAAACTGTTAGCAGAGAATATTTCAATGATAATAAAAAAATATCTAGCTACTCCTCTCGTGATAAATAGATATCCCTTGTTCTATCTATAATCTGTGTGAACCTGAAATTCTGTCCACAGATCTGCTACTCTGATAAACCTGACTCCAGTAAATCTGCTTTCGTAGAAAAATGATGATTGGTACCTCTGTTATTGTTTTGCTTCTCTTACTATCATTTAAATCTTGTTTTCTTCTGTAGAAATAAGTCTAAAAAAATCATCTTGGTTTACTTTTGAACCCTAAAATATTTAACATCTAGTTAATGGCAGAATCTAAGTCATCAATAGACGTGGCCTGACAGTTAGGTGCATCTCTTACATAATATAAACTATCTCAAGCATCTGCTAGGAATCTCAGAAAAATTAACCACTTCTCTTTGGTATTCCTAGCTGGCAGCTCTTACATGACATGTATAACAAAGGAAATGTATTAGCACAAAAAAAGGAACATAACATTAAACTTCTCTACCACAGTGATCAGTAACTCCAGACCCAGGTCTGAGATGTAGGTATCCAATAGTCAGGTACTTTAAAAATGCAGATGTAGCCTTATTCTATCTGAAATGTTAAATGCCTCTAGTTATTTAAGCATTACTGCTCTCGGGAAGGAATGCTCAGTCTGACTACAGAGAGTTAATAAACAACTACCTCTGCTCTGTATCAGCTCTGACAAAGAGCCCTACTAGTCAGCTGCAAAACAAAGTTAGCACAAACAGGCACCTACCACTATTTACTGCATGATAGGGAAAGATGCCTTCTTTTCTTCCTGATTCATCCAGACCTCTGAGTAAATAATTTCCACAAATTAAATTATCTATACCCATTTCCTGCCCTTTTACATGCGATCCACTGCCAACAGTAAATGAAGCTCAGCACTGCGTAGTGATTGAGGACACATACCTTCAGCGTGTGTGCGCATTCTTTTCACTGTTTTCACAAACACATGCTCTACCTTAACAGCTGTGTACCATTTCACAGCGAAATTTCTGTGTCTGAGGAAATCGTGACCTCATGGATTTTCAAGATATTTTTAATTTATTTTTGCTTTTCACTGGTGATTTGATATCTTGCTGTTCCTCCTCTCCCTTCTGTTTTCTGGAAGACTGGAAAGGTCTTGAGAGGATTATGAAAGACTGAAAACCTTATATATCAGGATTGTTTGGCTCCTCTATTCCTAGATTATTTGCTTTCACTATTCATGACATGAAAGCACATGAAAGTTCTTAAATTTTTCAGTTCCTCTGAAGGTCCATTTTTTCCTTCATCTCACAACCACAAGAAATCCTTGAGTCTCTGTTCCAGTGCAGTTTGGCTTCTGAATGATTCCAATGCTCAAAGCTTAAGGGTCATCTGCAAATTATCTGCATCTGGTAATACAACTAAAAATTTGTGCAACATCTGATTGCTTTGATATGGGAAAATGTAAAAAAAATATCTGTATCTCAGGTGTTGAAGAGCAAGTGATTGACTTACATATATTTTACATAATTATTGATTGTGAATAAACATAATCTTTGTGAATGAAAGAATGTTTCTTATTTAAAATATTTGTCAATTAAATATTGCTGAAAAAAATGGACTACAGCTAATAGTCAATTAAGTGTCCCATTTGAAAAAAATATACTGACAAGGGAAGGAGGAAAATATTTAGAAAAAGATTGAAAAAAAATCCCAGTCTGTGACTTGCTGTCTCATATCCTATTTCAAGCAGACCAAATTAAGAAGACTATGTTAGAACATAAATAAATAGCTTTTAAAAATTCACCATCATGAAGAAATCATGTAGTGATCACACATGTTTAATATACAATGAAGGCAGTTATTTTATAAAACAGAATAGCACCTATAAAAGGGAGACAAGTTACTGGCTTGAGACAGTAACGTGGTAAAATTGTAGTTTGATCACTTTGCATGCAAAGGACCTCATCTGAATGAAATGAATGTTTGCACTTTTATACTCTTCTGAAAGTACTGCTATTTCCATTTTTCTGTTCCTCACTTTCTTGAATTTTCTTAGAAGTAAGAAAATAGATGCTAATCTAGAGACTAAAGACCAGGTTGTACTCTGCATCAATTTTCAAATGTTCATTTCTGAGTGCAAGCTTCTACTAAAGTTCCTCAAAGATATGTCTGAAATGATTTATGTCTTGTTAGCAATTGTAATAATTTTTTAAAAGTTGAAATGTATATTTGATTTGAAATGTATTCATGTGTTTGAAAAGGATAATGAGATGACAAGGCCTCGCATTCAGATGAGCAACACATCAGTGAATTTAATTACTTTCTCCACTTAAAGAAAACGTCCTTACATTTTGATTTTATCTATTTTTATGCATTCAATAATTAAAGAAATAATGAAGTCATATTTATCTTTGTCTACATTATATTTCCAAACCTTTACTATTTTTCCTGTTAATGACAGTTCAGAAGAGGTGAAGAATATGTCATTTATTTGGCTTTGGTACAGTTGCTTTTTAGAACTAACATAAGGACACATGAAAAGTATTTTTTTTATACCACCAGATCTCAGTGAAAAACTTTCTATTAATGTGTTCACTATTGCAACATGCTGAATAGTTGGATCACATCCTAGCAAAACATTTAAGACCATGTTTCATTTTAAACTCAGGAACAGGTTGTACTTCTTTAAATTATTAATATGAAGAAAAAAGATATTTTGACAGGTGAGGGTAGTTAACTATAGAATCACACAAAACAATCCAATACAAGCTCCAGATAAATGCAATTTGAACAGTTATTGCCTTAAATTTGTATTTTGATGAATGTCTCACTAATTCTTTAAACACCTTCTGATATTATTGTGGACCTAGTGAAGGTTGCACTTCTCCATTTTTAGTCTTCAAGACAAAAAAAGATTTGGTTGCAATAAGAATATGCAGCATCATGCCATTCAACAGTTTCATTGCTTCCTCTTCTATTAAATATCAGAAAATAGAAAAAAAAGAACAAAAACAAACATACAAAATAACTGCTCTTTTTTTTTTCTTTTTTTTTTTTTTTGGTGGCGTTGTTATTCAGACAAGCTATTGGCAGGATCACCATACATTATCTTACAGAACTGGATTGCTCCAAAGAAGACTAGGACTTATAGTAAAGTCACAAAGAGAATTTCTCATATACTTAAAAGAATAAGTATCAGGTAGTGTATCAGAGAGAAGGGCTACCTCTTAAGACTCCTGCTGATGTGGTGCTCTAGCAGCAGGTTCTGGAAAGGTTTTTTATGAAGCAGAGAACAACAATGTGAAATGCAGGTAGGAGGTCTGGAAAAACATTCAGCTGACGTCCTAGTACTTCCAGATTTCATTCCCAAGTACAGAATGGAAATGTTTTGGAAAATAGCTTAGAAAAAGTTGGAAGAAAGGAAATTACCTTGATAAAAATAACAGTAAATTATTAAGGGGAATGAAAAGTATTTTGAGAGATCAAGAAGAGAAGTAATAAGGAGGAAAAGAAATTATGAAGTCAATAGTTTCAAAGTTGTGAGATAGCTTTCATTTAACCTTTAAGTGTAAGAAAAAAAAAATGCATAAAAATCTGTTTATTTACTGTAGTTCTTAAAAGATTGTGTCTAAAGAAAGTATGTTGAGGAAAAGATGCAGTTGATTTAACTGTTCTACCCATGATGAAAAAATCTGTTCTGTGTTCTCTGATCAGTGAAAGAAAACAATTGTAAGAACAAAAGTAATATACACAAGATTATTATGCCCCTGTACTCAGCAGTGGTGAGGCTGCACCTCAAATACTGTTTACATTTCTTACAGAAGTAATGGTATTCCATTAATTTTAGAAATAAAAGAGGTAATAATTTAAGGAAGAATATTGTATTCTGCAAATATGTAAATATAATAAAATTTGCATAAATCAAGATAATTGAGGACATTCTTTAACCACACATTGAATCTGGGGAGAACAGATGTTGGTTACTCCCACAGGTATGCAAAAAAGGGTGGGGAAATAAATTATATAGTCAAATATGACATTATTCATACAATTTATTATGTCAGTCTGCAAGAGCTCCTTTTATTTTTTATAGGATTCAGGTAGAAAAAAAATTATTAAAAATCAGCCTTCAATTCAGGTTTCAACATTTCCAAATCTGTTTCCATCTTCAATCAGAACTCAAATATTAAGCATTATTTATTCTTTATTTGAAAACAAAATTTTTATAAATGTCAAACTTATTTCAGCATTTTAGGCTGAAATTAATATTTTTTATATCATTGAATCAAAATATTCCATTTCAGTTTGTTGAAATGATCTTATACATAACTGTTCCCTTTCTATGAAACAAAGCTTCATGGAACTGCTCATTTACCTGAAGCCTGTATTATATATGTATGTATATATTATTTAATTTATGAAGATTTAATGAAATGTTTTGGGCATAAAGAAACTTAAATTGAGAATTGAAGCAATCTTGTCAACCATATATTTATTGCATATCCACTTACATTTAGAATATTTTATTGAAACTATGGAATCTACTTGTGGTTACGCTGACTTTTTCCTCTTTTTTTTGTTCAATTTCTACTGCCAAAGTTTATAAAAAAAAGCATTCAAAATTGTTATTGTAGAGATTCCCATACTAGGATGTTGAAACCACTGTTACTGTCATCATAGTAAACTATTTCAACAACTGGATCTTTTAGAGTATGATAATAAAGTACCAATATCATTCCAAGGATGTGTATGCCTTTAAAAGGGCAATGATAAAGACAGTTTTACAGAGAAACAGTAACTTATCTAACATTTCTAAGATAAAAGTCAATCAAATAATATCAAGTAAATGAGAATGTAGAAGTGATTGACCAGGAAAGTTAGTGCTTTCACTAAGCATGAAAAAACAAAAATGATAGCGATAACAAGATCATTCACTTGATTATACCAGTACAAACTGTCTATACACTAAAATATGAAAGAGATACATCTGACTTTTAGAATTGCTAATAATAAGCCCATACTTTAGAAAAAAAAAAAAAAAAGGGGTTGTAGTTCCATCTTAGCTTCCATGACTCCTATTACATCATATTATACTTTGACCAAATATTCTGATTCACATGTAAAAAAGAAAAATCAATATTCTCTGACAAGTACAAAATGAGCAACTGTAAGATTAAGAATAGAGTTGGATGTTTTTTTGTGGGGGTGGATTTGGGTGTTGGGTTTTTGTTGCTGGTTTTTTTTTTTGATGTTTGTTTTTTTTTCCCTCAGATTTTCAGATTATTTGGAATGTTGATAATAGCAGCTGCAGTAAAGCAACTTTCTCATTAATTGCTTAAGAAGATTCTCTTTGAAGGTGAGTCCTGTATGAAAGCAGATGAACTAGATTTAGCTGTGTTTTTTTCAAATGTGGTTCTTTTTTCAGGCTTTCACATATATGTAACAATATAAGTTTAAAGGCTATCTTCAGAACATGTTTCTTATTCCAGGCACGTATGGTGCTTGATCAACTGCTAACTTTCAAAAAAATAACCAAACCGCAGCAGAGAAGGCTTCAATCTTTCCTCATCACAGAAGAAGCAGGTAATAGAGCACAGTGTTGTCATTCTGATAAAACTTCTTTGAAAATAAATGTCCACAGTACATAAATCCTCTGAATATGAAAAAATCAGAGATTAGTTGCTCTATTAAGTCATGGAGATATTAAATAATTTGTGTGCACAGGTTTTGTAATTATATTAATACAGATCATGCCCAAATCCTGAATCTCAGCACTGCAAGAATAGGTTGCTCTGGTATAAATTAGCCACAGTTTCATGACAGTCTTCTAGCATCACGTAAAATGATTTTGATTATCCAAACAATTATGTAAGTAGATACTAATAAGCACAACAAAAGACTAAGTAGCATGAAATCTGTGATCCAGGTAATGGATGTGGTTTTTACAGCTGCTCAATGGTTTATGACTTATGGTTTAGCAAGTCCTTCCACACCCTCCTAGCATCTAGCTATTGAATTTTTTTAACTTTCAAAAATGTGTTCCCAGAAAATTCCTAGTGAACTGCTCAAAACATGAAGGGCAGTTCTCAAGGGACTGCTTAAAAAAAGGTCATAATTTTACCTACAGTTTGAAATCACAGGGTCAGAAATCAGACCACTATAAATTCATGTTTTATAATGAAATGACTCTCCCTTGGGAAAGGTAGCACATTCTTGTTTTCAGTATTCTACCCATGATTCAAAGGCTTGGATTTTGAAGACACAAGATATCATTGTTTTCTTCTTACTTCAGGAAAAGAAATTAGCAGCATTTTAAGCTTATAAAGTTCAACCTTGATTCCATTAATGCATCTTAAGAATTCTTCTACCTAGTCAAAACCTATAATGCTTGAGCTTTATATCACAATATATGTCTGGAAATCTCACTTAATGCTCTCCATAATAATAATAAAAATAACCCTAGCAGAACAACTCTACTTCTTTCTGAACTGAGGTGTAATTGGCAACTAGCAAAAACCATTTACAAACTGGGAAAAAAAACCCACCTTACATACAGTTTTATCAGTATATGAACCCTCAAACTTGACATATCTGAAGATATTCGTCAGGTGGATCACTATGCCCCTGTTCCATGTTATTTCTAATTCAAATTTATTCTGGAAATTGATTGCCCAGGATTACATTATAATAACATTAAAAATCGATCAGTGGTGCTACAGCTCTCTTAATGCATATACGATATATACTATTCAGAAGGTAGAGAAATGTGTGACACTATGAAACTACAATGTTAGTACAGAAGTTACTGAAGCTTTCCACGCAGTTCAGGCCACAAAGTATCTTCAAGCCTCATTTTAAGATAAACTGTCAGAATAATAACAGAAAAAAAATCCTGTTTTTTTCTGACACAAGTCAAAATTACTTCCTTTATTGCACCCTTCCATAATATAAACTCTAACTCTGAAGTGAGAATAAACTCTGAAATTAGAAAAGGTGAGTCTCTAGGGCCTGGAAGTCTGTTTCACATAAGTAAAATTAAACCAAAACCAAATACATTTAATTGCATAAGGAAAGAAAGGTGGAAAGACACACAATGCTAGAAATCTACATGGGAGTTATCCCACACATTCTGAGTTATTATTCTGTATAAACAAGATTTAAGTAATTAAATTTTCTGTATGAAAGAGCAGATGTGACTCCCCATGGACTACTGAACTCCAGAACAAATATTAATGAAAGATAGGGTTTTTTTCCCACAATTAATAGTTCTACTGTCTACCACAGAAATGAGACAAAAGTTACACTGAGACATATAGCAAATGGGATATTGGTTACATACTTTTCACCAGAGAATCTAACTTGCATGTTTCCCTCCAGCTTTTCTTGAAACCTTGCTTTATATATGTAGACCAGCTGTGCCATGATATTTCTAGATAGCAAATTCAGACTATTAATGTAATATACTTAAAGGCAAGAAAATAGTTGTTGCAAAAGAGACAGAAATTGAAGAAGAGGAAAACACGTTTGAATTTCCTAACCATCTGATTCTCAGCAGAAACTGAAATTTGACTCCGAGATAGAACACAAGTTAGTATTAAATATTTCAACTGTATCACTGATCTAAGTTCATGACTACATATTACTCTCATTAATGATTTTAATTCTCACCATCTTACAAGCTTGAGGTTACAATATTTGGTTGGTAAAATTATTATTTGTGACCCTTGGGATTCCTATGCCAAAATAAATAAGCCTTAAAACCCACTGAATTTAATAAACTTTGTATTGTAACTGGAAACAGGAAATAATGCAACATGGAGCACCACAAAAATACACAGATCAGACAGAACACACCACCACAGGGACTTAGGTGTCCTTAAAATCTCAAGGAGCATGCATAGATCTATGGGTCTTTAAAGTAATAAAAACTGTTCTTAGGAACCTGGAAAGAACTGTGTCAAACTTGTCACAATTTACACAGCCATTGTAAAGATGCTGGACTAGGAAGGAGCCTGGGCAAAAGGATGTTCTTTTCAAAGGCACAGTAGAATGATAACAGTAAGGTAAAGAAAACTGACTTTTAGCAATGTGTCTACTCTAATTCATTAGCTGCATTAGCAATTGATCGAGTCCAGAAAGAATCTGTAGATTCAAATGCTTTTAGGCTGAGGCTCCAGTTGCCACACGGTACACATATCTGGGATAGGGGTATGGTGGTGAAGAAAGGAGGCTTATTTCTGATTAATTCCATCCTGGTCCTGTGGACTGAAATTCATAGGAGCACATATTTGATTTTATTTCAGTGGGGAAAGAGTCTAGAGTGTACAGGTTGAGATTCTTCTGAGGTAATTTCCAGTAAGCAGAGAAAATCATGTGATTCGCTTCAAAAGCTCACTCCAGATTTAAACTAAACTCTGATATAGACAAGCCCATTATGCAGTAAAGAACTAAGTATATTAGAGACTGAACTTTCAGAGAAGTTCCTGAATTACAATATTTGAATATGTATTTTATTAATTTATTACTTGATATAAGATCTGTAAAAACTTCTATCCTGTACATGTAACACTAGAATTAGACTATGTTCTCGTCACTCCCTAATTTCTAGATGTTACTTAGCATAAAAATTTTTATATATTAATTGCTTACTAAATTTTCATACTATTCCATTACTCAAAATTTTTACACAACTTAAATAAAAAGTAAGCATGCTTCTGACTTGGAGTTACAGTTTCTGTAGCTGTTTCTTAGCATCAAATATTATTGGAAACTGCAAACTTCAACACTGTTCTCAAAGTTCATACTTACATACATGCAGACAAATTTTTATGGGGGAAGTATCAATGAGAACTATACCATGTTATCTTCTTACAGCATACAGAGGAAAATGATTCCTGATTGCAGAAAGAGCCACAGAAATTTATTTTATGAGCTTTTGAGGGACTGGATACATAATGCAGGTGCTGCTGGGCCACTCATCCCTCGCTTTTTAAAAATGTTATATGAAAAAAATTCCTTCCATCTCTGAGTCACAAATATTTCATGCTATAATATATATTAGTGTGATTTACATTAATAGTGAAATAACTGAACAACACTGTCAATAATTAAGTGTCAAGGTGCATTAAATTAATTGAGAAAGAATTCAAACGGTGCAAACACAAAGGATAATACTTCTTTTAAAAGAATGACACTGAACAAAATCTTCCAGTTACATGAACAAACATCCAGGGAATCAAGCCTTAAGGCAAATTTAATAGCTACAATCAAGAACAATTTTGCAAAATATTTTATTTATGACAATTTCACCTCCAAAATGTGGTTTATAAACTGTTTATATCCAGAAGTATCATAAAATATACCATCTCTTTTGTGATAGCTTCCACACCCTATTATTTAGGATAATAACAGATCACACATACAACAAACAATTATTTTGATGATCAGGAAAGTGTACTTTACAGTGCAATTAATCCTCAGTAAAAAAGATTTCTTTTAAAACCGTGTGATTAGAGCCTCTTTAGAAATACTTTTTCCCCCAGTTTTCTACATTCTGTCAATCATATCTATCTGAATCTCACTCTGCAATTTTCCTGCTTATTAGAAAAAATGCTTAATATATTGTTATTAGTCCATTGAATGGAGATTTATAATTTACATTTTGTGAAAGAATTTCATGTTGTTCTAACCAGTTATCTCTTTTATTATATTTCGAGAATATGCTAATAACATAAGGGAGAGAGAGAGTTATTATTCTTATCACTAAATAAAAGAATCACATTTGTTCATGAAATGTGATAGAGGGTGTAGCCTTAAGCAGAGGTGAATAGACCATTCAAAAGTGGATCAAAAATAGACAAGTAAAAACCTGACAAAAAACCTGCATGATGGGTAGGTTTATATAGAATGCTGAAGCACAAGAGTTCTGCTTTAATTGAAATCACACTTTCTTTTCAGCCTTGTTCATAGAACTTGACATTAAATGTAGGCAAGGAATTTTTTTCTCCTTCTGAAAAAATTATTCTCCTTTTTCTTCTACTCAACAAAGCTAAGCAATAGGGTTCAGGGAAAGTACTCTGTAAAACCTTTACTAAAAACTTTTTCTACTACTATTTTTGCCTTTGGCAAGAAATAACATGCTACTGAGCTATTTTCTAATTTTTATCTGATAAATAAATAAAAATATCACTAGATTTATCTAGTCCAGTACCCTGTCTCTTGCCAGTGGCCTACTGTGAGCACCCAGGAAAAATGTAGATGACACAGGGCAACTGTGAGAAGGTTCTTTGCTCTGGGCGCCTCACAATTTCCACTAATACACTTCTTGTCTAATATTCTCTCTCATATTGTGCAAAGTTTTGAAGGAAATAAACATATTTCCTAACAGAACCCATACATTCAAAACCAAGATATATAGCCAGTCTACATCTTCCATATACAGACACATGTACTCATGTAGTGGCAAATCTTTACTCGAGTAATGATTCTGGTACCAGTTTACAAAACGTGCAAGATTTAACAGCTGTTACAAGATTTGCTCTGTGTCTACTGACATAAAGATGAACTTATTTACATAGTGACCATATTAAAAAGTACATGATACCCATATTTTACAGCAGGACAAGTAGCTACTTGTAAAATGCACCGATTTCCTCTTTTATCATTCAGATATTTAATTTTTCTGTAGAAATCTTGAATATTAAGGGGGTGTGTGGTGTGGTAGAAATCAGTATAGATTAAGGAAAGTAGAGAGTTGTATTTACTTTCACTGTCACACTGTGCATAGTAGACCAGAGTATGATGAGCATGAGTCATGTGAAGATATTTTATACTAGATAATAGTTCAATAATTGCGTGCAAAACAGACAAATTGGAAAATTGGGCTGAATTGATAAGTATTGAACGCTGCATATTACTAATAAAAAATAAGAAATAGTAGAGTAAGCAATTTAGCGGGTACGATGCAATAGTATCTTCAGAATTAGCTGCAGAAGAGCTGTTAGAATCAGCCAGGTGATTTTTTTTTCAGAGTGTACCAGTGATCAAAAATACAGTTTATACCTACCATCTGAAGTTCACCCTGCTTGGGACAAGCTACAATTTCTTCTGAGTGTAAGTATTCACATTTGGTTTAGATACAAGATACTAGGAAAAGAAGGGAATTTATACATGTATTCATCTCAGTTCAGCATAAAACTAGGATTGCATTAGGGAGTGCACCCAGTCCCAGGCACTTAGAAGAGCTCCTGAGTTCTCTAATCTAAACCATATTCTAGCCTTTTGAATCACCCTGTCTGGTAAAAGTAGTAGTTCTTGCAGCAGTTCTGTTTTTTATTTTGAGTCGATGTGAAACTTTGAACATGACTGTAACCTTGAATGACTAGCTGGAAAATGACTGGAAGCAAAAAGAAAGTGAGGAATATCCTTCAAAAACAATGTTCCTGGACTTTTATGATATAAAAGTCTGAGCAGGTAGAAAAACTTCTCATTGGCAGATTTCAATTTATCATCTGAACACTGGTGTAATTTTCAATAATTCTGACTGGCTCAAACATGTATGGATCTGTATTCTCGTTTTTGTTTAGTTGATTAGATTTTTATATGCCTGTGCAACAGGAGAAAAATAAAATGCCAGTGGTCCCTGAAACTCATAATCTGAGTAACAGAATTAGATAAACACTCAAAATCCTTGGTGGTCAGAACTGAGATGTTTAGTTTTGGTTGTAGTTTTTTTCCTTTTTTTTTTTTTTAAGTGAAATACAAAGTTAAAAAGATCTTAATAATTCAAAATGAAAGTAAGTGGAAAATTGTCCTGGAGGTGTATTTTGAAAACTCTTGACACCGAGTTTTAAAGCAGACTCAGGATTATGGGGTCATCAAGAACAATATAGCTGTTAGGCATCTGTTTCTATGCTGTGGCAGACATGATTTTATTTGCATTATTTTGACTTTTACTTCCTTATATATTGTGTTTCTTAAAAAGGAAAAATGGAAACAACCACTGGAGTTTAATGGAATAAGTGTCATATTCTGTGCTTTTCTCTCTAGATTTTCTACACATTTTTATTTGAAGAAAATAAAAAATATCAATCTCACCTTCACATTCCCAAGGCTCATTTTCCTTATCAACCTGAAAATTATCTTCCCCAAAGGAATCAGAGATAAAAAAATTCTATTGTAAAATGTTTCGTTTCTAAGCTGAGAAGCAAGTAAAATGCCAGCAGCTAAAGTGCAGATGCAATTTTGCTGCAAACAATGAAGTTGTTTTCCAATTTATTTCTCAAAGCTTTCCTCTAGAGATTCTCACCTAAATTTCCTTACTCCTTACTAGCTGGGGAATAATTTTAATGGCAGGAAATCTGTTTCACCAATGTTAATCCCAGTAGATACATATATTGTGATGTTCCCTTTTCAATTACTTTGCTAGGAAAAAAAAAAGTAAACGTGTCTGGAATGCTCTGTGACAATCTCAATATCCTTTTGTAACAATTCAGGAATTAAAGCTACATAATTATTAAAAGGTGATATTTATAGTTTTTGGTCCCTAAAATTCGCTCACAGAAAAGTGATGTGTGACATGGAGTACGTATGACCTCTATCAGGAAGTTGACTAGTGAAATAAAGATGAACAGTTGTGTGTGGGTTTTTTTGTTATTATTTTGGTTTGTTTGTCTGTTTTTTTATTTGTTTCTTTGGGTTGTTTTTTGTTTTGTTTGTTAGGGGTTTTTGTGTGTTGGGATTTGTTGTTTTTGTTGTTGTTTTGTGGTTTTTTTTGTTGGTTTTTTTTTTCTTTTCCATTAAGAATAAAATAATACTGGGAATAAAGAATATTGCCCTTCATCTGTATTCGCTGTGTATTCTGATTATCTCTTACCACAGTTGTCTGGGATCCTATGAGCAGCCATATTGCTGAAGGTGCTTAAAATACTTGTGTAACCACAAAACCTTGGAATAAGCTGTCTCCTTGGTTTTAAATATTGATGCAGTCAAAGGTAAAGTTCAGTTATCGCCATTTCAGTAAATTAAAGACAGAAAATATATCTGAGCTTAAGAAAAACAGTATCAAAGAGTGAAAGACTGTTGAATAATCTTGCCAGAGAAGCAATATCGCTTTGGAGCACTGTAACTGTATTGGAGTAAAATTTGGTTAATATGTAATACAGAATAAAACTGTCTTGTAGAAATTTGATCAAAAGTGAGTCTCTGTGATTCAGAAGTAATTTCCTGGAACATTGTGATAACAAAGAGGCATCTGTCACACCTGAATACACATTTCTATTCTTTATGATCTGAAGCATCTCTATATGCACACACTTATAAAACATTTATAGATTTTCTAATACACCAGATACATGGTTTCAGTTTTCTGAAACCTTCATCAAAAAATGAAGTAGGAGGACTTCCTGAAGAGAAACACATATTTTCCAGGCTAAATCCATTTAGTAAAATGATGATGTGAAGTGATTGGAGTATATGCTATTCACTCAAGCACAGCAGTAACTCTTTGGATGGAGAAAAATGGGAGCAAAAATTTGATATATTGTGATGCCATAAGGGTAAAATACAAAAGAAGTTGTTAATCACAGATTTTAAAACCCCTAGGGATGGAAAACATTACCCCTTCACTGCCTTTGCAGAGAAAGGTAAAACACATGCGAAATCCTTGCTACATAGCTAATTTGGAAATTAATCACTGTAGGGCATAGAAGACCTTTCAAAAGGTGAGTTTATTCACAAACATGTAAAAGAAGATTATCAACTTAATGGAAGTAAACTATCTGAAGAATAATTTACTTGTATATGTGTAAGAATGTCCAGAGGATTATGCCAACTCGATGCCACATTTTAGGAATAAATAATTGAGAGTCACGGAAAGAGGAAGGTAAGGGAGGGGAGTGAAGTAGAAGGGACAGACTGGGGGTAAGGGTGAGAAGGGAATGGAAAAGATTTCATTCTCTTATGGTACTGAACCATCACAAATTCTTTCAGTAAAAAAGAAAAAAAAAAGTCAAAGTGACTACAACTTTCAAGGAACTTCTTTTTATAAACTGATAAATAGATATACACAACAACAGTAATAACACATTTCCAGTGGCTAGATGCTTGGAAAAGAAGTAACAGAGTGAGAAAGGGAATGCAGCTTTATGAAGGAAAAAAAAAAAAAAAGAAAAAGAAAAAAAAAAGACAAAAAAAAGAACATTCGATGAAAACAAAGAAGAGTTAAAAAGAAAAACTAAGAGGCACTGAGCTAAAAAAACCTCAATGATTTGATGTTCTTTTTAGACTTTCCTCACTTGAGTTATTACAACATTTAAAATAATTGAATTCACCATTTTCAGGTCTCTGTAAAATCTACATGATCTTGTAAAAAAAAAGGCAAAAGACTGACATTTTAAAGGAAAATGCATTATTATGTAAATTCTGTTGGGTAGGCTAAAACTTTCAACTTACTTAAGTCACTGAATATTTATAACTGAAGATTTATAATCTTCCTCCATAGGAAGAATTACTTGAAACATAAGAAAACAAACAAAAACCTGTGTAAGGTATCAAATAATTAGAAAATTGAGATGATTTAGTCTTTCAGAATTAGAGGGTGACATAGTCCCTTTAAAGTGAATGCAATTAGAGTAACGGCCAAAGATCTGTTCATGATGTAGCAATAAAGGTAGACTTGTCTATTACCCTTTTCTACTGATTCCATCTGGATTATTAGTGAGCCAAAGAATAACCTATGTCAATTAACCAAACAGAGTGACACAGTTAATATGTAAAAGCTTGAAATAAAAGACATATAGGTTTGGATAACTTTTAGATAGATACATTTCTAAGGGTGGCCTAGAAGCTGATTCAAATAGTTTTGGTAACTGAGTACATTTCAAGTAGAGGTTTAAAGAATTGTAAATGTAGCTGCCAGCTTGGATTTGCTTGCAAGGAAACAGGATGGAGAAAGTGAGTTGTTAATAGTTTCTCTCTTAAATTCATGGGGGAGCTTAACTCTGTCAGTTTAAATGTTTAGTCTCTGCTCAGCAAAGAAATATGTGCCAAGAGGATGGTAAACATTACAGTTAATTTATTGCCTGAAACAACAGCAGTTTTAATTGATTGACAAATGAACA
Organism: Chloroceryle amazona; assembly: GCA_027560015.1. Taxonomy (NCBI): domain Eukaryota; kingdom Metazoa; phylum Chordata; class Aves; order Coraciiformes; family Cerylidae; genus Chloroceryle; species Chloroceryle amazona. The sequence goes on along the minus strand of JANHFX010019196.1, from coordinate 49,664 downwards.
GAAGCCAAGAATAAGAAAAGCAAATGAAAACACTACAAGAATGGACAGATTTGTAATTGGAAATTGTAAAGGTCACTAAACATGGGTAATTGCTATCTGTTTCAGTGGAATCATTACAGTGTGGAAATCTTTGTTTGGAGACTAAATATGAGCAACATTGACACTCATAAAATAAGGGGATTTTTATGAATACTTTGAGCATGAATAGACACAGCAAATGTGGAGTTGTGCTGCTTCTGTAAAAAGTGACAAGAAAATTATACACCATTATTAATGTGTACTTTTGACCCAGTCTAAGATTATGCAATACATTGTATTTCTAGGGAACATTGCTAATCTGGGCAACAAGAAATTAAAAAAAAAAAAAAAAAAAATGCAATCAAGGATCAGAATACTATTAATTTAGTTTTTAACAAATAAAGTTAGCCTCTATGATCTAAAGATGAAAAAAATATAAAAAAAATGCCTAAATTCATAACCTACATATAAACTAGAAATTAGATCTAAGCACTGAAAGTGCTTCTGTTCTTATTAAAATACTGTTTTAAATATACCAACCACCACTGTTTAGAATATTATTGCCTGAAGGCTGATATCAATACATGAAATTATTACTATTAGAAATACATACAAGTTCTTCAATCTCCCTCTTGAAGTGAAGGGTGAATGGTCTTGAGAATAAGTCTTATGAGGAGCAGCTGAGGGAGCTGGTCATGTTTAGTCTCAGAAAAGGAGGCTGAGAAGAAGCCTTATTACCCTCTACAACTACCTGACAGGAGGTGGTAGGAAGGTGGGGGTTGGTCTCTTCTCACAAGTGACAACAGATGGGACAAGAGGAAATAGCCTCTAGTTATGCCAGGGGAGGTTTGGGTTGGACATTAGGAAAAAATTCTATTACTGAAAGTGTTATTAGACACTGGAACTTGCTGCCCAAGGAAGTGGTTGAATCACCATCCCTGGATGTATTTAAAAGCCATCTAGATGTGGTGCTCAAGGATATGGTGCAGTAGTGGCACTGGTAGATTTAGATAATGGTTGAACTTGATGATCTTAAAGGTCTTTTTGAACCACAGAGATTCTGTGAGTCTGTGAAATGGAAATACATTCTCCAATACATATATATATTCAAAGGAAAATATAAGTATGTATATACTGTTCAACAGAAAAAACCTTTCCCTTGGGGCTTAGTCTTCAGCTAAGGCATCCTTTTTCTTAGTAACTATTCTTGATATTTAGAACATTTGTTTCAATCCATAACCTAAGTGCTGGTGTCCATATAAGCATACTTTAAGCTTACATATTTTTCAAGACAAATCTCTCCATCCTTTTGCCCTCAAAAACATAGTTTTAAAATTATTTATATATTATGAAGCAGTTTAACACAGTTCTTTATTTGTCTAAAAACTCTTTCAGCTGATTGAAACTTTATTCTTTCATTCTAACTGGGTCATCTGATATGAAAATGAAATCACCACATCTCTTTTCGTTGTCTTAAAAGATGATCCAATATGCAATTTAAATTGCTGACTATTCTTGTCAGTGCAGGTTGGGAAACTGCCAAAGAAACCCCCCCTGTTTGCTTCAAAATTGAGAATGAAAAGGAAAAAAAAATAAATTCTTCCCAGTTGCAGATTTGGTGTCCCATCTCTTTTCCTTCTGCAACTTTAACAAAATAAGCTTTCACAACAGAAAGTTCCTAAGAATTCCTGCTAGTTTGTCTCTTAAGGAATAATTATTCCCTATCACTTGAGTGTCAAAGATAGGAGGTTTCAAATCAGTTCTGAAATCTGCTGTTCCTCCTAATGAAGTAACATTTGCAGAGTTCATTACTGTGTTAACACATTTCTTCTAGACTACAATGATATTTAAAAGAACAGTCCTACAAGTAATTTACATTCGTACTATATGAAAAGTTTTCTGCCTTGTGTGCTGTCTACAGCCAGTTCTCACTCCACTGAAGACACCATTCTTAAAACAAGTTTTCCACAAAGAGGATTAAGAATAACTTCACTAAACTTCTCAGTGTAGATATTTATTTTGGACACAATTCTCCAGACATTTTTTAGTGTTACTGGAGAAGATGGCACATTGGAACTATTTGAAATACCTACATGAGAATCTGGTAAATCAATATCAAGCAGTGCCTCTTTCCCTCACTTAACTATAAAGGGAGTTCAGATGTTTGATATGCTGGTCCCCACACGAATGACCAATGCCATGGAGGTACCCTGAAGTGTCCCATCCCATCTCCCTTCATCCCCCACAGGCTCAGTGTATAATTTGGCAGCCCTGTCCCAGATACCCTAGGGCACTTCAGGTCTTTTTCTGTTGTCATGGTTAGGCAAAGGACTATCTAGCTGTCTAGGTATCTGGAGTGGGATGGAGTTCAAGATTAGTAATATTCAGTGTAGATTTACTATGCCCATGTGAGCTCTTTCTTAGACACTCCTTCATATATCTCCTAAACAGAGCCAGACAGTGCCTTCTGAGATATCCTAAGGTATTTGAGAGCTCTGCAAAGGGCTGGTAGATAGGTATTTATTTTCCTCTAAATGAACTTCATATTCTTCTTAACAGCCTACTCTTCAGCTCCTGTTATATTTCCTCTTTCTTTCTCAGCAGTCCTTTTTGATGTCACATCTTGCCAACATTCTTCCCTACTGTGAAATGTTATAGAAGTAGGAATATTTTAATGAGCTGCCTACTACATTAAATAGTTGTAACTGTTTAATACTTCACCATACTGGAAGGACATTACTTAAATTTAAGTATATGAAAGTATAACTTGACCTTAAATAGCTATTTCTATTTTTATGTCTTAACTTCAAGTTTTACAGCTCTTTGATATATGTTCAGCTGAGTGCATTTCAGCCAATCTAACAGACTCCTTATAAAATGCGTTTACTCTTGATTCCTTCCTTTTATGCTTAATTAACATGGTTAAATATTTATACTGCTGTCACAGCCTATGTCCCTATCAAGATTGAGGTCCTATTGTGTTAATTGCTAGGTACAGTGCAAACACAAAAGTCTATCATATTAATTACTTATGAAAAATGTCAGTAGCTTCCGATGAAGAATTACTTGCTATATGAAATATTCTTCAATTTTCTGAATAGGATATAATCTTGCTTAATATAAATGGCTTTAATTTGAAGGAAAAAACATACAGATTTTCACATTTAAGGATTAGGACGACGGTCTGATAAAGGCAGTCATATTACCTAAATTATAATTATGAACATTATTATGTTCAATCAACATTACCATCAGTATTTCACACTGCAAGGTATGCAAAATTTGAACTACAAATAGATTTATAACAAATAGACATTAATATGCATTGTTAGCAGCAAGATAGACCATAAAGTGGAAATTTGCATTCACAGAAAGAGTGAATATGTTTCTAAAGAAGCTCATACATTATGTACCTTACATGATATATCTCAGAAATAAACCAACAAAAAATAAGTTATCTAAGAGCATACACAAAAGACTAATCCTTATACATATTCCACTACATATACTAAACTCATTTTGGAGTAAGTTACTGAGTTAAAGAAAAAAAACAACAACAAGAAACAAACACAACCCCAAAACAAAAAAGGGAAAAAAAAAAAGCCCCAAAAAAACCAACACAAAAACCCTAACCCCAAAATAAACAAACACCAACCCCCCCAAAAAAAACAAAAAACAAACAAACAAAACAAACCACACCCCAACCAAAACAAAATAACCAAAACACAAGTTCACAGTGGGGAATGGTAGAGTAGGGTAATAGTCCAAGAATGGCAAAATTCTCAATTCTATGATATGAGCAGAAACAGTAGTAATCTTGATGTAATCCAAATTAAAGGATTTGCTTTAGAATTGCAAGAAAGAGAGAAAGATAGAATCTGAGAGTTGCTTACTAGTAGAATCATACAATTATTAAGGATGAAAACCATCTTAAAGGTCATCAAGTCTAACTGTCTACTAAAAATTATCATGACCACGATAGTTACTGTTCCTGCAATATTTCAGAAAAAATGTGGTTGTGTTCAACTTAAATCCCTGTTTAGATAAAGCATAAAAAAAATTATGGTTACTCCGACCATCTAATTCTAAGAAGCCTATACTCAAATTCACTTCATGCCACAAGTTTTGGTCACAGATACCTATACTCAGAATTGCCTCAGATTAAGGAGACAATTATGATTTGCAAACATGTTCCTAAATTCTGCTTATGCACCTGCATGCACTCAGTTCGTAAGACATACTCCTCCTATTTTCAAACAAGTCCAGTGCACAAATATCTGAGACAGAATGGAGTCAGGAACTGTAATGGAATATGTTTAAGGATTAAACATGACTAATGTAGCCTGAGCACAGCTAACATACAGGGCTCCTATAGATAATCAAGTTCAAGTATATGATTCTTTAAAGCAAATTTAGTGTAATCAGAAAATATCAAGGTTTAAGCAGAGATTACAGGCATTTTCACTGAAAATCACCAAATGGATGAAAAAAGTACTTGCTATAACCTAAGAGCAAATATGTTAAGATTGTTTTGAAAATGGAAAAGCCTTTAGACTTGAGTGATGAGGATCCAGAAAAGGAAAAGCTTCTGGTCAAAGACAGATGAGCCTTAACAGGCAAAAGGATGTTAATAAAGCTATAATTGCCCAGCTGAATGATGTTAATGTCTCCTCTGAAAGAAGAGCAGTAGTGACAGTGAACAACAGGGTTTGCCTGATGATTTTTTTGGCTTCTAATTTTGGGGAAAGAAAGCATCACATTTCTTTCTTCAAATAATTCGATTTAGAAACCTTAAAAAAAAATTCCATCTTGATAACTTATCTAAAGAAATTATATATTCCAGCATAACATCTACATTATTTGCATGACAGAGTACCACAAGCCATTTTTAACCCATAAAATATCACAGAAACCTTCAAAACCACCCCAAAACTTCAAATGACAATTAATTAATCAACTAAGGAAAATTAGTCCTGTTCTAGCTCAAACCAGGACAAGCAGAAAGAACTTTTTTTTTTTTTAAAACAGAGGTTTCTAAATGTGTCCCAAATGTCTGAGTATTTCAATACACATTGAAGTGACCACTATACACTACCGTACAATATGGACATGTTAACCTGAACAAAAGCTCCTTTTTTTCTAAAAGACTTGTTCACCTGAACTGCTGACATCACTTCCTTGAAGATGAGGTAAAATAGAGATGATATTATTTGATCTTCTACTTAGTTAACAGTACCTAATATTAGTGTCATCAGGTACTGTACAGAAGTCCATGTTTCCAGATCTGTTTAGCTTTCATTTCTAGGAAATAACAATATTCTATTCCATTACATTTTTTTTTCTCCTATTGAAACAGGATTTCTTGATGGATGAGTGTTTAAAGACTTTTTCCTCATCTATTTGGGACTCTATGGATTCCCTCTGACTCCACTCAACTATTGTATTAGTTTAATGTATACAATCTTATCTGTATGATGCTGCGAAAATTTACACATTCCCCTAAAAGAATGTCTGTTTTATAGCATCTACTACTGGCCAGTCAGCACAATTACAGAAGGAAGAAGGATTAAGCACAAATTACAATCACCTACAATTATAAATCTGAAGAAAGATTCATTGCCAATCTCTGGAAATTTTTGAAATGGCAGATATTTCCTACCTCATAAAAATATTTCAAAGAAGAAAAGATGTACCTAGCTTTTCTTTGGAGTTTCATATAACTATTTGTAATTATGATCATATGATTTATGTGAAAATGCAATTAGAAAAACATAGGAAATGTGAACATTTTCTTAATTGAAATCATCAGGACTTAAATAAGTGGTTTGAATAGTTAATTCACTGCTGCACATTTTTTACTCAGAAAGTAATCTCTAAATATATACATATATATATATGTATTCATGAATAATGCAGTCATTCCTATATGCATAGGAATAGAATTTCTATGTTGAAAATCCAAAGTTTCTCTAATATCTTCCTTCATTTAAGTCCTCTGAGGAATCACAGGAGTGAAGACTTGCAGAATCTAATCTGCAAATACACTCTAACATATCAGCCTCTCACCTTAGCTTTCTGCAATATTTTCAATCACTGTCACCCCTTGCCCTCTTAATGTTCAAACTTTCCTGTAGAGTGTTTCATTTCTTGTCAGCTCTTCTCCCAGTCACCATATAAGGAGTTTTTCACTGTGTTCAGCCCTGACTTGAATAAGTTTCTATGGTTCATTCCTCGCAACTGAGAACTTACCTGCTGCATCCCAGATGAAAAAAAATGTCAGCTTTCCACTCAATCTGCTTCTCCTTTGAAGAGAAAATTGAGGAGGAGACAGCTCAGAAGCAGAAGGAAGAATTATGTTTGAAAGCCACAGTGAACACAAATGGAGTTAAACGGTAACTACAGAAAGCTAGCCTGTACCATTTTAGGAAGGAAAAGACAGTTACTGCAGAATGAAATTTAAGTTCATGCTCATAAGCTCACTAAGCACGTGCCATCAAAACCAGCTTCGGGGCAAGTAAAATTGCACTGGAGAAGGGATCTGCAGGAAAAAGGGCTGAAGAAAAGCTCTTTTGGGTTCTTTTTGAAGCCAGGAAAAGCCGTTTGCCTGTGATGGGGGCTGTCAATTGGTGGGTGAGCTCCTGAGATAGCCTGGGCGGAGCCAGTTCTACCTGCCATTGAAAAGTAGCTTCCAGGAGGGCAGTGACTAGTCAGACAGAATGAGGAACCAGGGCTTGTGTGTGCCCATGTTTATTTGTACTTTTTAATGAAATAAATAGTGGACAGTAATCTTACAGGACAGATTTTTAATGCAAGAGAGATCA
>JANHFX010019196.1:0-42725 GCA_027560015.1 Chloroceryle amazona | reverse complement strand
AAGAACTGTGGCCAGCAGATCAAGAGAGGTGATTCTGCCCCTCTACTCTGCCCTGGTGAGACCTCACCTGGAGTACTTCATGCAGTTCTGGTGCCCCCAGCACAAGAAGGGTGTAGACATATTGGAGTGTGTCCAGAGGAGGGCCACCAAGATGATCAGGGGAATGAAACATCTCTTGTATGAAAGCCTGAGGGAGCTGAGGCTCTTCAGCCTGGAGAAGAGAAGGGTCTGGGGGGACCTTATAGTGACCTTCTGTACCTGAAGGGGGCCTACATGAAGGCGGGGGAAGGTCTGTTCAAAAGGGTTTATAATGATAGGACAAGGAACAATGGTTTTAAGTTGGGAAAGGATAGATTTAGACTGGTTATTAGAAAAAAGTTCTTTGATATGAGGGTAATAGACCACTGGAATGGACTGCCCAGAGAGTTGATGGAGTCCCCATCCCTGGAGTCATTCAAGGTCAGGCTTGATGGGGCTCTGAGCAACCTGCCCTTGGTAGAGATGTCCCTACTTGTGTAGGGAAAAAAAGAAAAATAAAAAAAGGTTAAAAAAAAAAATAATAAAGGCTACAAAACAATAGAGCCTAAAGGGAAATGTATGTTTTATGAAGTTTTTTTTTTTTATGTAAATATAGCATCAAACAATAGGTAACCAGTAGCAAAACAACAGCATGTAGTATCTTGGCATCAGTCCCAAAAGAGTAATATTTGATATTCATATAAAGGTCAAAGTTTTCAAAGTGTTGTACCCACATTAACTAATTTATCTTTACTGCACCTCTGTTTGATAAGTAAATAGCTACTACATCTGTCCAAAAGTAGTGAGAGACGGAGCTATTAAGACTTGAAGCTGTGATACATTTATAACTAGTATGTATCTGCAACTTAGTGGCAAGGTTAAATAAACCTATGTTCCCTTAGCTACTCTGAGATCTGGATGAAATTAACACCTCATTCAAAATGGGAAGTGAATAGAATTACTTTTTAAATTGTCTGCATCTAATGGATTCCCTGATTAAGTCAAAACAAAACATATCTAACAATTTTAATATAATCTTCAAGTGAAGACTCTTAAAAGATTACTTCTGTGCAGAAAAAAAAAAAACAGTTACAAAATACTTCTTTGCAAATATTTCTAATTAGTCTTATTTTTTTAAAGTAAACCATGCAAAACAAATTAACAATACACAACTAGCAAAATATTCAGAAGGACTTAAAGGAATAAGAGCCAAAGCTCTTTTGACTGCCAATGTTGCACAGATCCTAAAGTGCCTGTGTCAAAGGGCCAAACCTTCACCTTCAGATATTAGGAAAAATTTTGTTCAGTTAATACTGATGAAGCTTTTCACTTAGGAAAGGGAGAATTCCTCATTCAGTCTCCCTTCTGAAGAGACATGCATCTTTGGTAATACAGGGGAACACTGTAATTTCTGAATGAGTTTGAAGTGACTGTCTATAGACAGTGATGTCTATCAGGATGATACGCCATCTGTTTCTCAACTGCTAGGCCATGAGACAGCTTTTTCTACTAGATAGGAAGATAAATTTGCAGCTGGAGAAAATCTTTGCAATTTGCTTGAGATTTTCTGTAGTCTTGCCCTTCTGGTGTCACATTACTGGTCTAAACTGGCAGATCAGTCAGGTTACAGAAGCACACAGTTGCATTGCTTTGGCCCACGGTGAGCTGGGGCTGCATGCTGCCTCTTTGTAGCCTGCCTCCTCACTCCCTTGCTCACCAAGGTGGGAGTCCCAGCTACAGTCAGCATACGAGGCTCAGCAATTCTTGTCTTTTTTTCATAGACATTGTATACTTGGTTGTTTCTAAGGTTTTCATATGGTTTCTCACAGCCTCCTGGAGAAACTGATGCATTACAGCCTAGACAAGTGGTCTGTGGGATGCATGGGGAACTGGATGACAGGCCATATCCAGAGGATAGTGGAAAACAGCTCTTTTTCAAACTGGCAACCTGTCATAAGTGGGGTCCCCCAGGGTTTGATATCGGGCTCAACACTGTTCAATATCTTCATAAGTGATCTGGACAATGGGATCAAGTACACCCTGATGAAAGCTGTTGATTTTTGAGTGGAGGTGTGGACACCTTGGAAGGGAGAAAAGATGAGGTGTAATGGTTACAACTTACTCTGGGAAGAATCTGATTATATACAAGAGGAAAATTTTTCACAGTGAGAGAAATCAGCCATTGGAATAATATCCCCAGAAAAGTGGTGGAGTTCCCAACATTGGACACTTGTAAGATTCAAATGGATGGGGTCATCTTGTCTAGACTGTGCTTTTGCCAAGAAAGGTTTGAACAGATGGTCCTTGAGGTCCCTTCCAACCTGGTATTCTGTGATTCTATGAACGCTTATTGCAGACAGTCACATTTAAAGAAGTGCAGACTGGTTGTTGCTAGTATGGGGATACAAGATACTTACACATGTGCTTTCATGTTAAATCAAAAGATAATAGAAGTACATATTAAATAGAAATGTCTAATGTTATCAAACTGTGTAAAATTGTATGGATTAAATTCTACCTTGTTCTCTGAACAGGAAATTTAAAAAAAAAAAGCAATCACAGAATCTAAATAATTTCCACAGTTATTTTGAAGTATTTTCTGTAATAGGTTATATATTAATCATGCATTTCAGTTTAATTAATTTTCAGTATTGGTGTGTGGTCCAATGCAGACTGCTCCCAGCTTTTCTTGCGCTTATGGCTGATTTTAAAACGCTCTGTACATTAATAGTTTGTGTTTATATTAAAGATGTTTTGAGATTCACTGCAGCATACTGACACCTCTTAATTCCTAATGTGATTTTCAATTTGCGGATTCTCTCTTTGGAATGAGAAGAGGGCGTAAAAATCACATCAAATCAGAAGATCAAGTTTCTTCATACAAAGTAGAGAACAAAGAATTAGGAGATTCTACTTATAACAAATACAGACATACAAGTATGTCAAAATTCAATTTATGCTTTACAAATGATAAATACTACAAGGAATAGGCAAAGTTAAATAAAAAACATCCTTATTTCCTATGTATTTAAACTAGCACCTTCTATGTATCATGTTGGCCATCTGTAGTGGTTTAAGGGCTCTGAGTCAGATGAATATGTGGTAATCCTAGGACACTGAGGACTTAGAGGGCAGCTGTTAATTCTCTTTCCTTCCCTGCCACACTCCATAAACACAAGTAGACAGGCAGTTTAGGTGGGCTATTCCTTTCCTGGCTCTGATGCTGCAACTGCATCTCAGTGTGGCTGGATCTGACTCTGTGTGCTATGCAATCCTTTGCCTTCTGAGATTGGGTTTTGTATATCCTTCTTTTGTTTGTTTGTTTTATTTATCTCCTGTAATGCATTAAATTTGTTACAGTCTTAACTTCCAATCTTGGGTGAGACAGATTTTTACTTGTATTCCCCTTTTATTCCTCTCCTGGGACGGAGGAGAGGGAAGGAGGCTAATAGAGAGAAAGCCTGCTCTGTAGGCTTCCCTGGGCCTTAAATGGAGACAACTTCAACCAGAACGACTGAGTGTTCACCATTGTTTTGATTCTGCTAACTCCAGTTCCAAGAAGGTAGCACAGTAATATCTGGAATGAAAGTATCTTTCCATTGTGTAGTGATGTTTGCTTTTTTTTTTTTCTGTCTCAGAAAATGACACTATATTTTATTATTCAAATATAATTATATATAATATATATTTATGTATCTCAGAATTGGCAGACTTTCTTGTCCCTGGCTATACAAACCAACCCCAGAGATGAAAAAATATATTGATTGATTTATATGTAGCTTTTAGGTCTAAGCTCTTCAAGTCATTCAATTTAAGAGACAATTCTGATAGCTCTTTTGCTTTATTACCTTTCCAGCTCATACTCAGATCAGAATTTGCATTATATAGAGATCTGTGATATTCACAAGGGTCTACAATTACATTTTTACTGACAACCATCTCCTCCTCAAGACAGACAAAGGTTTATACCTTTATAAATATGACACACACTCACTTAGCAAAAGAATAAAACATTTTAAATGTGAACCCTTTATTGTTTTAATGCATTGCTGAAATTTACATTCCTAAAAAATTCAAGTGCAGATTTTATAAGACACATCTGAGTAACAAGCCCAAACTTTTCCATGTTTAGACTGCTATGATGAAAAAAACTGAGATTTTACTCAAGAGACTTCACTAAAAGACCTATATAATGGATGATGATTTCTTTCTAAGACACATAATTGTTCTGTACAAAAATTATCTTAGTTCATGTTTGCACACAGGATCAGATTAGACTAGACATGCCTCAGTATTTATACATTCATCAGTGCTAAGGGAATTTGTTCTTGTTAGGATCAGCAAAGTCAAACTAGAAAAACAATTTCTGTGGACTGAGTCTCCAAGAAACTGTCCCCAGCCAGCATGAGAACACTATCAGCAATTATCAAAGAAATTGCTGAAAAAACAAACTGTGGCTTCTTGTATCTGGAGGGATCATGAGATGCTTTTGGATAAAGGGGAGAAATAAATGACTCTGTACATTTTTTGAATCATGGATTAATACATTTGAAAAATTTATGTGCAAATTGAAGTATTTATAGTATCTGTATTTTTTAAATTATGAAGATAAATAGGGTAGAAAATATCAGTTGTGTCACACTGCTAAAGTACTACCCAGGAAAAACTGAATAAAATTTCCTATCCACTATTGTTAGCCTTAAAAAAATATAACATTACAATAAAGTATAAAATGTAAGACTCTTAATTCTTTAACAGAAAACAAAACCAACCAAAGTTAAATATATTTCATGGCATAAACATCTTAATTTTCAGATTTTACAGCCAAAAAAAAATTTCCTCTCTTTGAAATCAGAAGTAAGAAGTGTGCATTTTTTCTTCCAACATTAGCAGGACAAATGTTTATCTGATCTTCAATTCAAGAGAAAAAGAGATCAAATAACCCATAGAAAAACACAGAAATGGAGGAATAAACAGCTCTGATTGTGACCTTTCTGGTCTTTTAGCAATGGAATTCTCATGTGCATCATTCAAATCATAGATTCTGGGGATTCTTTGAAAAGTGTCTAGTTAAAACGTACTTCAGAAGAATAGTATATTCCAATATTGATTGAATACACATTTTTGTAGAAAATTATTTGATATGAATTGCTGTCTCATGTTATAAGATTATAAGTAACCTTTTGGTTCATGAAATCCAGTTCCATATCCAAGAAAACTACAACTTGCAACTCCTGTTACAAATTTTTCAAGTTTTGTTTTGAAAATCTTTTTTTTGCCTAGGCTAATATTGAGAAACTGTTTCTGAAATTCCTTTCCTTAATAGTTAAGAAAACAAACATTTCTTACAATTGTTCACTTAAATCCTTGGCCTGCTTTGTTCATTCACTTCTGGGCCAACTTTCCCTTCACTTCAGGAGCTCATTCCTTAAATGTAATTAAAGGACTATATAGCCTCTATTCTTTGTTGTGGGTGAATATAAAGCGCTGTTTTGTAGGCACACAAGCAGTTAGGACTTAATTACACTGAGCAATTGAAAGGAAAAAATACAAATATACAGAGATGATGTCAAACTTTGCTGCAAGAGATAATAAAAAGTGTTTTTACAAATGTATAAACAACAAAAAAAGAACCAAGAGAATATCCACCCTTTAATGGTTGCAGGGGGGAACACTGTTACTAAGGTTGAGGAAAAGGCTGAGGTACTTAATGTCTTCTTTGCCTCAGTCTTTAATAGTCAGACCAGTTATTCTCATGGTATTCAGTCCCCTGAGCTGAAAGATAGGGATGGAGATCAGAATAATCCCTTCACAATCCAGAAATAGTAGTGAAAGACCCGCTAAGCCAACTGGACATCCATAAGTCTATGGGGACAGATGGGATCCACCTGAGGGTGCTGAGTGAGCTGGCGAAGAAACTTGCCAAGCCTCTCTCCATCATTTATCATCAATCCTGGTCAACTGGGGAAGTCCCAGATGACTGGAGACTTGCCAACATGACACCCTTCTACAAGAAGGGCAGGAAGGAGGATCTGGGGAACTACAGGCCTGTCAGCCTGACCTCAGTTCTGGGGAAGATTATGGAACAATTCATCTTGGGGGTGATCATGAGGCAAGCTCAGGAAAACAGGGGGATCAGGCCCAGCCAACATGGGCTCATGAAGGGCAAGTCCTGTTTAACCAACCTGATCTCCTTCTATGATCAGGTTACCCACCTAGTGGATGAGAGAAGAGCGGTGGATGTTGTCTGCCTGGACTTCAGGAAGGCATTTGACACCATTTCCCACAGCATTCTGCTGGAGAAGCTGGCGGCTCATGGCTTGGACAAGCAGACTCTTCGCTCGGTTAGAAACTGTCTGGATGGCCTGACCCAGAGAGTGGTGGTAAATGGAGTTAAGTCCAGTTGTTGACCAGTCACAAGTGGTGCCCCTCAGGGCTCAGTTTTGGGACCAGTTTTGTTTAATATCTTTATCAATGACTTGAATGACAGGATTGAATGCACCCTCAGTAAATTTGCAGATGACACAAAATTAAGTGGGAGTGTCAATCTGCTTGAGGGTAGGAAGGCTCTGCAGAGGGATTTGGACAGGCTGGAGCAATGGGCTGAAGTCAATGGGTTGAGGTTTAAAAAGGCCAAGTGCTGGGTCGTGCACTTTGGTCACAACAACCCCAGTCAATGCTACAGGCTTGGGGAAGAGTGGCTGGAGAACTGCCTGGCAGAAAGGGACCTGGGGGTGCTGGTGGACATCCAGCTGAACAGGAGTCAGCAGTGTGTCCAGGTGGCCAAGAAGGCAAACAACATCCTGGCCTGGATCAGAAATGGTGTAACCATTCTGAGTCAGAGGACTCAGAACTCTTCCCACAGTTAATGCACCATAAAATATATGTTTTACAAAAGATGATAGCATCAGAGCACCACCGTAGACTACTCCATCATGTATATCATGATTGTTCTAAACTCTCCCCAGAAGGATCAAAACATGTTCATTTTAACTACACAAAAGTCAGAAATCTTGCTGAAGTATTTTTGACAGTATGCGCATTCACAAGGGTAGATCACAGTTTGTCTTCGATGTTTTTATATACACCTACCAAAGTCAAGTTTTACTACTTTTTACTCAAAACAAAACAATAAATTTTTCAGAAAGAATTAAAATGCAGTTGATTTCTGTGATATTTAGGTATCATAAAGGCAACAGATTGCTCTCACCTTTGTCATCTGTCAAGTAAAATCCAAGAAACTTGGGTATCACAAGCTAGTCGGCAGCTCAGTACAGTAAACTTTTGAGTTCAAGGCAGAACAAGTGTCTCGTCATGTTTCCAATAATGGCATTCTACAAAAGCCTTTTGGAAATATTCTGACAGATCATTGCTTCTTTCTTTCTTTTGTTCATGAAATGTTGATAAACTAAAATAATATTTTCTTTTTAAGATTGCATTGATTTCTTCCCAGTTGAATGGAACATGACTGCATAATTCATTTCCATCAGTTGAAATACTGTATGTTTTTATAACAAAATATAATTTTAAGGTATGACCTATCAAACCAAAATATTCCAGTGAAGTCAAAATATTTTGATTATATTATATTGAATTATGTTTGATTTACATTCCAAACAAAAAAGTTAAAAAGCATTAGTTTCAGTCTTGTCAAGATGAAGATAGATTATAATATTTATCAGACTTGCATTATAAAGTAAGTTTTTCATCATTTGACATTTCGATTCAGAATTTAATCTGAATTCCAAAATTTCCCACAGGTTATCCCACTTAAAAAAAAAGTATGTATAAATGAAAAATTATAGGAAGCACCACTACTTGTAGAATATTTTATTTTAAAATTTGGGAGAACAAGTCTCCATTTTGGAAATGGAAGATCAGAAAGATAAGAATCAGTCCCATTTGAAGTGACAGATATGTCTAGATGTCTTTAAAGTAAAATCAATGAATTACGTACGGTATCAGGGGAATGGGATTTATTAAAATAATCTTAATTTCTTGATAAAAAAAATTACTCATGAAAGAAACACTAACATTAAATCACCATGCCACTTTATCCATCCCTCTGACACCTTGTAGCCTTAGAATCTTCTCTAACAGGAGTTTGGACCAGACACACTCTAGGAAGCTGTGAGAGAGACAAACTGAAAAGGAACATAGTATCTCTCTCACTACATTTGTAGTAAAGACATCACTGGAAATTTTACCTGTATCAGACGATTGCCTCCCAGCCCCTCTACTGTTTTGGGTTTTTTCCTTTATTTATTTGTGAAGTATTAAACTATGGAGGAGATTATTTCCTCTCTCAGACATTTGTGCACTGAGATTGCAGTCATTGTGATTAAATGAAACCAGCACCTCTATTACACTGAACACCTCTGAAGAAACAAAAGCATATTTAATAATGTAACTTAAAGTTTTCAGTGTTTTAGATAGCCTTATTAATTAGATTTAATATGTTGGGTATCTGGGTTGCTTATAAAGCAGATCTTTCCCCCAGAAGCATTTTAATTTATTCTCTTTATGAATAATTTGCTCAGGAACTGGAAAGGAATTATGCTCCTGACATAATGGATTAATAAGACAATTTTCAAACAACAAAGGAAATTTAATACAACGATTAGTAACCAAGGATGAAAGAATTTTTTTAAAAAATAAGCATAACCTATTTTGATGGATAAAATGTCACTAATTTCCTGTGATGAACTAGTATTTTCTTAAATACTGCAGATTATCTGTTGAACAAAGATACACTTTTCATGAAATACATATATGCATTTATTAAACATATGTATATATGCCTGCTTATTAAAGTATAAGAGTTGCTATATGAATAATTGATTCATGCTTAGAGGGTTATTTTTGCATGTGTGTTTTGTGGTTTCTGTTTATATGTGCATATGCTAATGGAAGAATTGGTAGAGAAAAATTGTTCATTTCTTTTTTAATGAACATACAGGAGCTGAAACTTTGTTCAAGATTAATGTCTGTATTTTCAGTCTGGAAATTATGTATAATTACAAATTTTTAAGTGTGCCTTTTACATAGGTAAATTTCTTGATTCACCTAGATGGTGATGGGGGCTGAAGCATCTGGCATACAAGGCTGAGAGCTGCTTCTGGTCAGGCTAAAGAAGGGAAGTCTGAGGAGAGGCCATAATGATACCTGACTGGGTGACAAAGCCAGACATTTCCAAGAAGGACACAATGGAAAGACAAGCTGGAAGATGGGGAATGCCAGCTAGATGCACGGAAAAAAGAGTATCATGAGTTGACCACACACTAGGAGACATTGCCCAGAGAGTTTGTGGCATTTCCATCCTTGCAGATTTTCAAGATTATGTTGGTAATGGCTGTGACTAACTTGATGTAGTTGACCCTTCCTTTCAGCAAGCATTGTTCTTTGCTGACACCTTTTTTTTTTAAAAAAAGAAAACATTTATGACTGTTTTGTCTATTATTTTGTTCATTAGAAAGTGTACATGGCGATGAAAATCCTTACATTTCTTGAGATATTATTAAATCAAAGATGTCCTTAGGTACAATAGGAAAATTTTAATTCAAAAATAATCAAAATGATAAGAGCATTAAAGGAAACTTCAGAATGGTATTTGGTTTTGATTTTCCACCCATATTCAATAAAATTATACAGTATTTTTATATAGTATTTTTCTGGTTTTCCTTTGAGTAAATTTAAACTATGTTTAAAAAATATTTTTTCAATGCCTAATGCACAGTTAGAATCTAACCTAATTTTATGTGTATACATATGTATAAAAATCTGTATATCTATATATATGTATGTATATACAGGAACCAGGGGTTTATAGATAATGGGCTTATAGTAGCACAAGACAATCTTGGCTATATTTCAATATAACATTTCCAATATTGGTAAGATTTACTTTAGCCAGACAAAAGATTATGTATATCACACATCTAAAGAAAGAGTTATCTTTATTTTTAATGGGTAGAAAGAACTCCAGGATTTTTAGGGATGCTGCTGTAAATTATGTACATTACTAGTTTGAGGTAGATTTAAGAATAACATCTTACTAATATTTGAAACACATGAGTAATAGGAGGAACTCAAGGCAGTTGGAGACATTAGACTTCCCTTGTAGCAGGAAAGGAATCCACCTTGTTTAACTCTGTGGAAAGAAAAGTATGTTGAATTAAAATGTTGGAGTTAGTTTGCTACATTCTCTGCAGCTTTGTCTGATTTTATTGTTTTGATTTTTCAGGTGCTGGAGTAGAGGATGAATAGTCACGCAATAATGTGAACACTGACAAATATCTCTTTTTGATTCTGTTCCAAATGAGCTAGTGACAAAAAAAAGAGTGACTTCTTCTGAGACTGTAGAGGAAGATTAATTTCTAATTATTATTGGAAAATGTCTGCTGGTTTCTAGTTTCCATGAGGTTTTGCAATAGACTGACACTTAATTGTCATTAATTCTAAGAAAATGTTTCATTCCTGTTACCAACATGTTATAATAATCAGAAATAATTAAAATTACTTTTGCATTAAAACATGTATAAATATGTAGAAACCTATTAATCGATTCATAATAACATAAATGAGGACAGAGAGTCTCTCTTAGTTCTGTGTTATAGTGAATGAAGCTCATTCAGGGCCTATCACTGGACTCAGGGGCACTATCACAACACAAGGAATAAATTATAACAGCAGAGCAATGCAAATTCTACAGCTACTAGCCTGTGCTGTAATTTTTAATGATGTGTGTGAGCATGCTGCATTGTTCATAACAAATATTCACAGTCTTATGCATGTGTACTCATCCTGTTTACATGGGTTTTTTTTCTGTTGATTTTTTTTTTAACATTGCCAGTCTGTTGCAATTCCATACCATTTTCTGAATTAGAAAAATCAGTTTAAAACCCTTTGTGACAGATCCAAGAATCAAGCACATTCTGTATTTGAGAAAGGGAGGGTTAGCCTTGTTTGCTTGACCAGCTTGCATATTTCAGTAACTCACAAACCCATTTCATCAGTCTGAATGAGTGAGATTTTCTGGTAACAATAAAATAGCAACATGGTCTGCTAGTCAAGGCAACAATCACACTGAGGTGGAGGTCTGCTGTCTTAATATCATGAAAATTCAAGAAGGCGATAATATTTCTTCACTCTGTGGTCTTTGGAGTACACTAGTAAGAACTGAGAGGTCACAAAGTCACAAAAGTCATAAAAGACAAAGAAATGTTGATGAAAACAAGTACTAAAGGGGTGGGTTTGTACTTGTTCGTGAAGAATCAGTACCGTCTCCAATGTCTCCGGCAGATCCATTTAGAAGAAAGACCCATTGCATCACCTCCATGTCAGCTGCATGATGCTTTCACCAGAACTCATTTACCACTGAGCACTCTTGTAGAATCTACACTGAAGTGTTCCCCTTATGCATGCACCAGCAACGTCAGTTAAGTTCAAAGCAAACAACCTCTCATGTGTCTAAACATTTTGAAAGTACTCATTTAAAACCTTGTTTATTAGTTTTTTTGATAATCAAAATGTTTTCTTTCCACTGCCTTTTTTTTATATATATATATATTAATAAAGACAAAAATTACACCTCATAAACTATCCTAAAAAGTGTTAGGTAAAAGTAAATATTAAATTCACAAATGCCACACAACTGAAGTCATAGTCTGAAAGTCTGGATTTGGTGTGTCCTGCAGAAAATTGCCAACATTCTGGTCATTAAGGCAAAGCAAGTTACCAGAAATAATTTAGCTAGGATTTCAGAGGCAGACTTTCACCCTACCACACACTTTTGTGATGTTATTTTGTACATAATGTTGCCAAAGAGTAATATCAATATGTACTATGTAGAACTTTCTTCTTATACCTTTCAGAACTCTGTTCAGACACTTACTTAGTCCTTGAAACGTTCACATAAGCCAATAATATTATTTCTAGTTTATACAAGAACAAACTCAGACCTGGGTAGAATACAGCACATAATGTTCAACTAGCAATTGATATAATTGATTATTAGACTTGAGTGGAAACTCAGGCTCTCCTGAGTAAGGCCATTGCCACTATTCTTCTATGTGTATGTGTAGATGGTGAAAGAGCATACCAGCCTCATGAATCTTTTCTCTTGCATGCTTTATCCTACAGTAAGAACATATGAAAACCAAAACTAATACTGAAATGATGCACACTCAGTAGAGGGAAAGATGATTATAAAGGATTCTTACGCTCAAACACAATTCTATATTAAATAACTTCATAGGTAATACCACATTGAACAGCCCAAGTCCTGCAATTTAGTTTGTCAGTGTAAATATGTTAGGTAATGAGGTACTACCTATATGAGCTGTATAGGCAATAATTTCTATAATTCTCATTCAAGGAAAAATTCTAACTGATATACCTGAAATTAATGTTTTTGTAAAATGACACTTTAAAATAAAAGTTCCTTTGACAAAACTCCTTACAATCCACATCATCTAATATTTTTACTAGCATATCCTCCATCTCATACATGTTTAATTTATTATTAATTGCAAAAATGTTTGCAGCAATCAGAGTCAGAAACATAACAAAAATGCACTAGTTACAGCTTCAGTAAGAAAGTAGGCTATACTACTAAATGGAAAATTCTTTGATGCAAGAATTTGTGTATAACACAATTTGTGTATAACACAATTTATTTCACTGTATTTAATCTGTGAAAAAGTTCAGAGAAATATACTCTTAAACTTCTCTGGCATATATAAAATGTGGCTTCTAGAGAAAAAAATATAGTCCTGTGCTGAAGTTCATTTCCAATGGCAGTGGAATTTGGCTTCAACTGCTGAATTTTCTGTTTTATTTTCATCTTGTGCTGATGAGCAGATTAATTGTTCTTATTTAAATAAATAGAGTTTATAGAAATTGCTAAATTTCAACATTGATTGAATACATATTCTGTCTTCATTTGGCTGACATAATTAATTTAATATTCAGGAGCCAAAAAAGAAATAGTCAGTTTTATAGTCTATTAAAAAAAATGGAAGTGTATTCCATTACTTTGTTTGAACATATTTTGTTAATATCTCAGTTTCTAAATCTTCAATAGAAAAAAGTTTACAGTTCATGTTCATTGAGACACTTGGACAAATTATACTCTTGCTCACATTTTCAGCTTCATTAATTTTAAGATTTACTCTGGAGTGCTGGAGATCAGATTTCCTTTCACTATTTACAATGTGTTAGAAACAACTTAAAGATCAGTCCAATAGGGAAATGTCATAGCAATGAATTTTGAGAGGTTTGAGGTTTCCTGAAACAGGTTTTTTAATCCCTAGTGAAACAGAGATAAGTTTAAAATTCCATCATCAAATCAAGGCAGCTGTATACTACTAGCCATGATACAGAGGTTAAAGTTTAAGAAAGCAGAAATTTCCATCTTATCTAATCAATGAAAAAAACATATGTAGATACAGAATGATTGATATCATGCCTGATACCATTACTGCCCTAAGACAGGAAAAGCAATATCACATGTTAACTCGGTATAAGATTTTGTCACTATCCTGTGAAATTCATGGAAATCATTATCTTTGGTTATTTGATCTAGACAGAATTTGGCACTGACTAAAAAATAATTTGCTTCACCATTTTTAGGATAGGATGTTGTACAGGACTAGGAGATCACACTGTCAAAGATCTTGATCCGAAGATCAGACTAGTCAGAACATGTCTACAGTTACAGTAATAAAAATAAGAGATGACAAGAAAAATTACATTATATGCAGATATTCTAGGAAAAAAATCAGATTTACTTTTTCAAATTCAAAGAATTTGCTGTAACTTGAGGAGTGAATGATCACATACCTTACTAACATTCAGAACAGAGGATTTTTGCTAGTAAAAAGTGAGGATAAACAACATATATATTGAAGCATGGGGAGAGTTTTATTCCACACAATTCTGTCTGCATGAATTACAGACAGAATTAATTTAGCTAAATGTGTAAAAGATTCTTTACACTATGAAGGACCTATGACTGCCTGCAGGATTTTGCTTAGAAGTGCATCAAGAAAGGTCCTGCACTGCCATATTATGGCATTCACACAAATTTTGTGTTGGAGACTTTTACCAAAATCTTTTTAAAAGTTTCCTGCATTAAGTTTAGATGCCAGAACCTTGTTTAGACAATGAAAATCAGGAAACTTATAGTTTTATATACTCTTGTACTTCTGTGAGTATATATGAACACATATGAATATAAAGTGTTATAAAGTTAGTATTAAAGAATCATAGAATAACATAGCTTGTCATTTGGTCCAATATCTTGCTAAAAGTAAAGTTCAACTACAGCAAGTTGCTCACAGTGATGACCAGCTTAATTTTTAGTATCAGCAAGACTGAAGTT
Organism: Chloroceryle amazona; assembly: GCA_027560015.1. NCBI lineage: Eukaryota > Metazoa > Chordata > Aves > Coraciiformes > Cerylidae > Chloroceryle > Chloroceryle amazona. Next base: position 28,324 of record JANHFX010019196.1, on the reverse strand, counting down.
TCTAAAGCCTTTTGGGGCAACCTCATACAGCATGTAATCACCATCATGATATCTTTTTTTCTTTCTTTCTGTCGAGCTGGTATTCCCTATCTTCCAGATTTTCCCCATTACTGCTTCTCACCTCTCCATTGTACCCCTCTGGGATATGTCTGCCTCCATCATGTAGAAGGTTGGATAGCAATAGGGCATCCCCTGAGACTTCCCTCTCTTCTTATGGTTGACCAGATGCAGCTCTCAACCTTGTATGCCAGGTTCTCCAGCCCGCATCACCATCTCAGTGACCTTCTGTTGGACTCATTCTGGTCTGTACTGGGGAGCCCAAAACTGGACACAGTTCTCCAAATGAGGTGTCACAAGTGCCAAAGAGAAGGGAAGGTTTACCTCCCTGGACCTGCTGGTGGGGTGATTACCAAAACAGCCCAGGTTGCAGGCAGTCATCTTCTTTGCTGCTGAATGTCCTAGTTACTCGCCTTCCAATTCTTGATCACCATGTGTTTTTCTGTAAGACTGATGACTACCCAGTCAGGCTCCAGCCTGCCCTGTTTAATCTGATTATTTCATGTCAGGTAGAGAATCTACATTTGCTTTTCTTGAAATTTAAGTGGTTCCTATCACCCTCTTTGTGCAGCCTGTTGAGGTTCCTCTGAAATAGCAGCTCTGCTAAGCATTAAACAGCACTGGCCCTACATTTCACCCCTGATTGAAGGTAGATCATTGGAGGTCACGAGGGAGATAAATCACCCCCAAAAATTATTCTTTTGTCACATCTACAACTGGTACAACTAATCATATTCTAAGTTTATGTACATTATGCCGATTTAACTACCAATGTCAACCACATCATCTGTCCACACATTCTACATTAACTTTTTTTTTCAGTTTGTGGTATCATTCTTAATCAATAAAATTGTCTGGAAAATTATCTGGAATATATTTTGTTGGCAAGGATATAATTATCTGGACAGAGATCAATATATTGACATGCACAGAAAAAAAAATATGTAACAATAGAATCAGTTTATAAGCAGAAATTCCTTGTTGTCCCAGTACCTTTATCCTGGTCACAATAAAAAGCATGATGAGTTTTTAAATGCCAAAATTCAATGCATCCATGCATTTATAGAGAATAAGTTATGTAATTTGAAATTAAGAAAATTAATTTCAGAAAAGAAAAAAAAAAATGCAGCCAAAACTCAGTTGTACAGAATAATAAAACTGACTGAAAATACAAACAGATTCTGTGCCAATTCTTTTTTTGGAGTCTGTCAATAAGGCAGAGCTTCACTCAGAACACCGAAGCATCACTGACTTAGGTTTCTTTAACTATTACTCTTGTAGACCAAACATTTTTCTGAAATGATGTAGTTTTTTAGTTCTCTTCTTGTCTTAGAGCAATATCCATGTAATATTTGATTTTATTTCTTTTCAAATAAAAATATAATTACTTAAAAAATAAGCTCAGAATTATTTGTCATATTTTGTATATTCTCTAAATGCAGTAATTTCCAGTTGCAAGAGCATTATCATGGATCATGTAAACATCTTTTTAGAACAATTATGAATTTCACATGTAGTATCTCATAATAAACTTCACAGAAAAGATTATTATTTTCTTGAGAAACTTTCTGTATTAGATAAAAATATTAAGCTGCACACCAAGCACTCATTTGGAAATGGACAAGGTACAATTTTGAGTATATTACATACATAACTTTATCATTCTATTTTTAATCTACACAAAATGCATTGATGAATTTTGTGAATATGTAACACCTCAGCACTTACAAACTGTAAGAGAAAATAATAAAAAGAAAACACTAAAGCCACCATATGTTCACTAAATACTAGAAAATTAAATAAATTGTCAACAAATCAGATTAATTTTGAATACAATGAAAGGTTAAACAAGAATCCGAAGAACACATGTTCTTGAAGATACTACTCTTTTATCTCCTGCTTCTTACTTTGAACATTTTCTCTAACAGGTTGTACTGAAGGAAGACATGAGCTCATTCTGCCTGCGGCATTGCAAGAGAGCAGGATGAGGATCAACTGAATTCAAAAGCCAAATGACCATGATGGCATAGTTATATCATCACTCTTGTAACTACCTAATGTCAGAAATTATTACCCAGTACTAAGAAAGCCACATGGTTTTGCTTACCTTGTAGGATATAGGAACATAGGCATACCTGATTTCTCTTAGCCTGCAAAAAACATAATGCAACTGAAATACTAGAATGAAAAAAAAAAAAAAAAAAAGATCATACAAAGCAGATCTGATTGAAAAAGTTTAATGCAAATTTTAAAATGTGCCATTTAAAACATAGAACCAGGACCAACAAATGTGTCTAGCTTATATTTTTTTTTTCTTTTTTTTTTTGTAGACAGAACATAGAGGGAATATTGGAAACTAATCCTTAATGCTCTAGATTGTAAAAGTATGAGTGCAGACTATGTTTATTTAGTGCACTGAAAACCTGTGCTAGCACATGAGATTAAAAAAAAACCCAGAGTCTGTAACTGCAAGTTAATGGGATACTCTACAGTAATTTTACATGGATAAAATAAAAATCAACAAATGACACACAATGCACATTGGCAACTAAGTTTATTATCTTCTGTGGTTTGTTTCTTTACTTGAATCTGTGTGTGCAGATGTGTCTGACTAAAAAAAATACTCAGCATCTCATATACCACTTTGTAGCATCTGTGAACCACCTGTAGTTCACATGCTGTAAGGTGAGAAATGGTGGAATAATTTAAAGATGTGATCACCACACAGAAGAGAAGGAATATGGATAAATATGACTGAGTAGGAGATAGAGTGCTAAAGGGCAAAGTTAAGAAGAAAAGAGGAAAATGAGGGAAAGGAGGAAATAGCAGTATTAAAACATTGGTCAAGAAATGCAAGTGAAAAGAAATATGTTTAGACTAATCATGGATTAAGGGAAATCCATCAGCAGAGGGGAAAGCTCAGTTCTCACTTCAAGGCTTAACAGGAAAAATTGTTCTTTGTGCAGAATCGATGAAGAAACTTTCCTATAGATGTCTATCTTTTCTTTCCAAATTCAACTCCACACAAGGTAGACACTTGTGACATCATTGCAAACCATGAGACAGACTGAAGCTTTAGGCACGTCATTTTACCAGACAGTTCACATGTGCTAATTGGGCAGCTGGCTTCTGCCAGACAATGTGAAATTATGAAGGTTTTTCTGCCTTTCTTTCAGATACTGCCTCCTGCAAATAGCTTGCATAAGACTTGAAGTGTTCTTACCTAAACTTTGTCTAAACTAGGTTAAAAGCTCAAAAATCATTAAGACATGAGGAAGGGAGTGAAAATTTGTGATAAAAGCAGCCAAGTAATACTAATTATCTTTAGAAAACAGAGGTGCTCTTTGAGAGGGAAATTAAACTATAAATAGTTTACTTGGGGTATCTTAGATATCAATTAAATGTTTTTCATTGTTCAGAACTGAAAGGTTTTGAACTGAGAGACTTTTGGAAGGTAAGACAGTGTAAAGGTTGAAGTGTAAAATAAGTATAGATGACTGAGAAAAATGAGATTCATGAATGAATAACTGATTAGTTTCAGAAAGGAGTATGTATGTCTGTGCCTCTGGGCATGTTAAATTGAATTTACCTACATTTCTGCTTTACACAGTTAGAAATTCACATTAGCACAAAAATTGGCATTATATAGGAGGTATTTTCAGATGAACAAATTATTTTTATAAACCTGAAGCTATATTATAATGATACTTGTGATGAAATTGGAAGTCAATCGTAAGATTTCATCAAATATCTCATAAATCCTATCAAATCTTGCTGCTGTAAAAGCAGGCAGTGCAGTGTTACAAAAATATGCATTTGTATTACTAAAGTTGGTCCTTATTGGACCACCGAAGAGTTTTTGCCTGTGTGATCTAGCACTGAACTGGAAAGTAATATCAATAAAACTCTTCCAAGGCTGTCTGAGTTACCTCAATAATATTTACCAAATTAAACCAGAATGACAAAAAAATATGCAACAATAACAGCATCATCCTTGTATTTCTTTCAGTAAGTTCTTTCAAGCAAGTTCTATCAAGGTCTGAGATTCTTAATATCTCTATATTATAAAACCTAAAATATTATTTTTACTGTTACACTATCTCATTAATATTAAAATTGAGTTGCAGTTAATAAAATATACCATATTTACGAGTCACTGTCCTTCTCTTTTTTATGGTTTTCTGCATTTTAATGTGCTACTTCTATTACATAGAACTGAGGTTTTGAAACATTAGGAAACACAAAGAAAGTGAAAAAAGGATAGGTGAACTGTATATTTAAGAAGTGCTGGTGTGAGTGATCTGCAGTCAGTCATTGTGCAAGACAAGAGTTTGGCTTACATGGTCCTGCTCAGAGCACAAGTACTGAATGAAACAGACGTCTGTCAAATTTCTTGTCTCTGAGTGATTGCTGATAACAAGAAGAATATTCAGTTGTACAACTGCTAATCTAAAATTTTATTTGCTAAATATAGTCAATATAAGTAATAAGCAACACTTCCAGGTTGCAGATGGATGCCCCCTGATGAAATTTAGACATAGGGAAACCCAGGCCATGAAAAAAGTACTTGGTGTGTGGGTCATGTCCCTGATCTAAATCATCAGGAAAAGGGACCCCCTCTCACATGTTGCCACTGATCCATCTAGCCATTCTTATTAGATCCAAATCGTTATGTCCACAAAATCAACGGGCTTTGTAGGCAGGAGGCAGACTACAGATCTTGAAGCTATGTGACTTTGAGCCACTGCTCACCAATTCTATCAGTCTTAAGCATTCTTCACTCCCAAGAATTTTTATATTTCTCATTTATTAGCCAACACAAAATCCAACAGTTGTTCTGAGGGATCAGCTCACAGAATCAAAAAATCACAAAAGAGTTGAGGTTGTAAAGGACCTCTTGAAGCTGTTTGCCTAAGACCATATCCACATGTCTTTTGAATATCTCCAAGAATAGAGATCCACAACTACTCTGGGTGTCTCCTGCCAGTGAATCATTATTCTCACAGTAAAAAAGAATTTCCTGATGTTCAGAGGGACCCTCCAGTGTTTCATTTTGTGTCCATTACCTTTTGTCCTGACATTGAGCATCACCAAAAAGAAGAGCCTGACTCATCTCACTGCACCCTTGCTTCAGGTCTTCATAGACACTGATAAGATGCACCCTGAGCTTCTCCTGGCTGAACACTCCCAGCTCTCTCAACCTTTCCTCATAGGACAGATGCTCCAATCGCTTATTCTTTCTTGTGCCTCTTCATTGGACTCTCTCCAGTATCTTTGTGTCTCTCTTATACTGAGAAGCCCACAAATGGACACAGCACCAGTATTGAGGATATCCGCACAGTCCTTCCTGCTATGCTGATATTTCAGGTAAAAATTGTAATCCTCATTTTGTAATCAATTTAATATCTTGCAGAAATACTTTCAGTAATTTGTTAATAGTGTGGAATGAGAAGAGCCATTAATTATTTTTTTAAAATTCTATATGTGTTTGTGATGCCTCTTTAAAAGATGTTATTTTATAAACTATTAATCTTAAGAGTATATCTCCTTAATCCTATGGGCCTTCATTGATAGAGTTAGAAACACTCACTTGAACTACAGAATTATAGAGTGGTTTGAGGTGGAAGGGACCTTTGAAGATCATCTAGTCCAAACACCTTACCATGGGCAGATATCTTACAATAGATTAGGATGAACAAAGCCCCATCCAGACTGGCTTTGAACACTTCCACAAATGAAGTATCATCTGGGCAACCTGCTTCAGTGTCTCACCACCCTTAATGTAAAGGATTTATACCTTATGTCAAATCTAAATTTATGCCATATCCTACCACTACAGGCCTTAATAACAATGTCTCTCTCTTTCTCATAAATCCCCTTCAAGTACTGAAAAGCCACAACAAGGTCTCCCTAGAGCCATCTCTTTTCCAGGCTTAAAGAACCCCAATTCTCTTAGCCTGTCTTCCAGGGTCTTCTAGCCCTCTGATCATTTTTGTGGCCCTCCTCTGGACCTGCTCCAAGAGGTCTTCCTTGTTCTGAGGACCCCAGAGCTGGATGGTACTCCAGATGGGGTCTCAGGACAGCAGAGTAGAGGGGAAGAATCACCCCCTTAGTCATGCTTCTTTTTGTGCAACCCAGGATATGACTGGTTTTCTGGACTGGAAATCAAGGAGCAGTCTAAAAAGTCAGTTTGAGCTCTACAATTCCCAAGAATCTGAGACTCTAAACTGACAAAATTTGGCCTTAAAAATATAGGGTCAGAGTTACTGATAAAATGTGTGCACTGATATTGGCCAGAGCAGCATGAGTAAGAAGGCAAAAGTGGTTTTATGTTGCAGACACAGAATGTTACCTTTAGTACTGTGTAAGTTTAAAAAAATCAGTGAAGTCAGTAATGAAGCAAAAGGAAAGTGATTTGAATTCTCATACATACGGCACCACTTTCTTTGTACCCAAAAACCTGACTGTAGACAAATATGATCACTTCAGAAAATATTTCCATTAGTATACCCCCAGCCAATTTCTCTTTCTGAAGAAACAAATATCTTTTAGGACATCCTTGTATTTAGCTAGGACTTACAGGGTTTTTCCCTGTAATTGTCCCTTAAGGAAATGCATGAGAAGTAATGGTCTTTCCAGTCTGCCGAAGGCTTGTCCCTGTCCCAGTCTGGAGATGATTAGTGTAACCAAAAAATTTTAGCACAGGAGAGACACCATCTTCAAACTATCTTCACACTATCTTAAAAGTGTCTTAATTTACTCTGTCTTTCATAGAATAACTTTAGTCATTGATGTTAAGATCTAAGGAGTAGTAAAGTAGACATACAGATAAGGGAGACAGAATAGTATAGGAGAACTTGATGCTAAATATACTAATAAAACCATCGTTCTGTGATTTAAGCAAAGACTTTAAAAGTGACAACAAAGCATTAAAAAAATTATGTTTGTCTTGAGTAACATTTCTCATAGCGCATAAGGTCAAGTTCAAAGTGCTTATTTTATTCCATAAATTTAAGTATTAAACCACATGTAATACAGGTAGTTAGTGAATAATGATGATTATCTAAAGCACCATCTTTACCTGTGGGGCAGATACAGCCTGTGCTTTGAATCACTGTTCTAGTTCCATATCATTCAGATCAGAATAGCTCTTGGAGTGCACAATGGTATCTGGTCATTTTTTCAGAGGGGAACAAGGGGTGCAGAGGTCAGGGATTCTCATCCCAAAATGAAAATAGAACATGGTTGTGATGCACACACAAAAGCCTATGGTGTGCATGAGGGAATGCATCTGCTCTGCAGTATGCTGTTTGGAATATAATTACCCTGGTTTTGCAGCCAATTCTGAATTCTCTATATACTTCATATTAAAGAGTCACCGGATAAAATTCAGAAATAATCCAGCATATGTCATTCATCAGAGTACTACAAAGCTACAATGCTACTTAATTTCCTACATAGCCAGCATGCCTGTATTCCTGTGATTGTCCCAGATTCAGCTGGCTGGGTAAGAAGAGTCCTGTCTCCTGCTGTGTCTGCTTGTCTGTGTTTGTGATATGATTCTGTAAAGACAATAATATAGGTATAAAGTCCTTAAGACTGAGGATTGCCTAGAACTCAAATGTTTAACATATGATTTAATTTCAAGATTCCTGTCATCGTTTTTAATGCAGGAATGGAGCTGCTTAAAAGCTTTTACCTCAAATGCAGTGTGGTTCCTGGAATATACATATGATATAGGGAATAAGCATATGATATATGAAAAAAATATAATGAGCATATGATATATGGAAAAAAAAAAAGGAAAAAAGAGGATCAATCCTTTCTTGGAAATAGTTAATAAAGAGCCACATGAAAGGTAGCACAAACTAACTGGAAATGAGTAAGGCTGTCCTGAAAGAAAGTGTGAATCTAGTGCAAATACACAGACTTTTAGTCTCTGAATACATCTGAAGGCATGGAGCAGGTGGAACCTAGTCAATTATCTCCTATTATTCATATGATTAAGTATGGTTATTTGTGTCACTGGTATTGTAATTGTCTGTCAGTCCTTTGTGATTCTTGAATTTCTGAAACTCTTAAAGACAGTCTAACCATGCCTTTTAGTAGCTCTCCCAGAACTCAGAGAGCCTACTGCAGTGTCAGTGTGAAACGTTGCGAGGCTCAGGAGGGAATTCACTGAAAGTCTGCACGAAACAGATAGCTCCTCTCTCTGTCACAGGGAGGAAGTTAACAAGCCCACTGAGGATTTGGGTCTGCTTATTCTCTTGTCTATTTCTCATTTAGAAGCAACCTAAAGGTCTCTGACAGATACCAGCAATTACACATTTACCTTTGAAAAATTTTTCGTTAAACAAACCAAAGAAATTAATCTTTTTTGAGAAGTACAGCCTTCAGATGTTTTACCTTTTCTGGAAAGTTTTCAATTAATTACTGTTACTTCTGAGAACCCATAGAAAATTATTTGATAGAGAGGATACTTCAATGCCTTACTAAATCATATTCATGGAAATTAAATTAGTACAGAGGAAAAACTAACTGTAAAATTTCATAGGATTTACTAGAGCTATAATTGCTCATAAAATATTTAACATGTTTCTGCATATGTTTTACAGACTGTCCTCAGACTCTGTCATGAAATGCATCACCTCAGTAGTTCATTCCATACTGCTGTTATAAAACATACAAATTTTCTGTTGCTTCCCAGAACCTGCATGGAAGAGGACAGATACTTTCTCCAGTGATATCCTCAGCTGATGAAGGTTCTCAGAGCTCTAGTGGTACAGTTCTAGTGTCCATATATTTAAGCACAATCCCACTGTTTGCTTTCTTGAGAAAATAGGCTTATTCTCATCCCCACATAATACCCTTTGAATGTAACAGTAGACACCAAATTTAGACATATTTGGAACAATTTTCTAGTGCCAATTAGAGCAGAACAGAATAACCCATCTCTTATTCTCTGTGCTCTGTGTTGGAGGAAGCTGAAAGGAGAGGCAATGAGAAAACACAGCTCTTCTGGTATGCTAGTGATGGTACTTGATTCTGACTAGTTGGTGCAAGCCAGTACTTGCTAGACCTGCAAGGAGAAGAATGGCTTAATTTTCCAAGCATATGAAGAAATAACAAGAAATCTTCGTATAAATCACTTAAAAACTTAATTAAAGGACAAAAAAGCCATAGGAAATCAAGCATTGTTTCCAGGGAACATTAATAGACTTAGTTTTTGGGTTTTTTTTTAATCTCTGTGGTTCTGTGAGAAAAAATACCCCAAAACAAACAAAAAGAAACACCAACCAACCAACCAAAAACCCAACACAAACCATAAGCAAACAATAACAATAACAAAAACCAAACCAAACCAAACACAGACACACAGACACACAGCAAAAAAAAAAAAAAAGGAAAAAACCCAAACCTACAAAAAACCCTAAGCAACAACAGCAAACAAGCCTATGAAAATCTTTCTCCGGTGAAAGTCATGACCTCTTTGTGCTATTATTTTCTGTCAAGTTACTGATACGTAGGAGCCAGATGTCTGTTCTGCCTTTACAACTGAAAACAAGGGTAACTGAGATAATGACTGCACCACACCCCTTGTCAGTGCTACAGACCATTAGCAATATTATAAATAACATGATCAAATCCCACATTGCAGATTCAGTCATAAAATTGTCTACATTTCATGCTGATTCAGAGGGGCAGCAGCATTAACTGCAATCATCAAGGAAAGTGATATCTCCACAGTATTTTCTACAGCTCACTGGACTGGTGACAGGATGATTGTTAAAAATTAATGAAGACCGTCATATGTGGATAAGTACAGCCTGGCAGCTATGTAAGCCATACTTCCCATTTGTGAGTGATAATGTAATGTTATTATATGATAGATGGTAATAGATTATTTAGATTATGTTTCATTCAGGAAGTAGTAAATCTGCTTACTATGAAAATTTGAGCACAATATTTTAATTAACAGTTACATTTATAAACCAGGGAATAAGGGCAAAGAAGTATTTTCACATTGTTTTCTATTTTTTCTTTTGTTAAACGTACACTTCTACCTTCTATTTGTCCATTATAATAATTCACCTATCAATTAGATGACACTTGAGATCCTAAAATCCAAAGTTTATGAAAAGATTGTTTCTGATAGTTAACAAGCAAAATATCAATACATTGTATCCAGTAATTTCCAGCTTCATGGCTGGATTTATACCTTTGATACATTTTTACTACCTTATGTGTCTGTATTTTTAAATTGCAACAAATTATTTCAATGAAAATCATGGGTGTGATGAAGGATTTACTGGATTAAATTCTCTGGGCTGTTTTATGCAGGGGGGCAAAGTAAACTATCCCACTATTTGGAAAATTCCTGAAGAACTTCTGCACAGAAGCTGATCCAGAAGGATGGACTGACAGCTGAAACAAAATGCTGACCACCCAATGTTCCTGCTTAAAAATTTCTGTTTACCATTACTGACACTGACCATTTGTCCTGAAAATAGAGATACGAGACACCTAACACTGTTGTCAAAGAATGAGACTAGACAAGTGAAATTTCTTCATTCATGCTCAATGCTTTGAATGCCTGAGAAGTCCCTCATGTTATAACAGGGATTTGAAGACTGGCATGAGAAACAGTGTGTGCTATGTCTGTCTTTTTTTGGAAGATTTTTCTTTTTTTCCATCAAATTTAGCCAAGTTGTAATACTTAAAAAATATTCAGCATATATTAGCAGTAAATGGAGTCTCCAATGATTCTGAGAGCATGTAAACAAATGGTCAGGGATTAAAATAAGACTTTCAATCATGGCAGACAATGCTTTACTGAAAAGATGGAGCATGACACCTCATATTGCCAGCCATGGATCTACGTTTCCCAAACCTTTACAATCCCAACTGCCAGCAAATACCTGTGGAACCTCAAGGTCTTGGGCTAAGTGCTCTGGTCAACATCCCTGACACTGCAGAGATGAAGTCCAGAGTCCATCTATTGCAGAAATAAATAATGGTGACTCCAACATGCAGTAAATAATGGGTATGATTATTTGTTTGTTTATTATTTATGTTACTGATGGCATTCACTGCTACTCAGAAATCTTAAAGATATTAATTAAACCATATTTAAAGTCTGGAAGTTAGACACATAATTGAAAGTATTTAGGTAGGTTGTCTAACAGGGTGAATTTGACTCCTCCAGAGAGTAATTCAGTTAATCTATCTGAAATAATTTTCTTAAGGATGAGATGAAATCTTTTTTGGAGCTGCCTCTTTCTCTCCACAGATTGTGAAAGGAACTTTCCTAATTGAAATTAGCTAAAATTAATAATACCCTAACTAAAGCATATAGGATTGACTCTGTGCACTCACAGTGTCACAGTCCTATGTGGAAATATACAATTGCGGGGGATTAAAAAAAAAAAAAAGGTACCAGGCTACAAGCAGGTTTGCAAAACTAACTTAAAACCTGAATTGTAAGTCATTCGGCTTCATTTAAGATTCAAAACAAAAGAGAAAAAAAAAAAAAAAGAAGAAAGAGAAACAAAAAAAAAATTATCAGTGTCTGGACTGTGTGACAGATGTGTGACCTACATTACTGGTTCTTGAATCATCTAGACAGGTGTCCTATTGGAGGACATCCAAGATGTGCTTTCCATGCTTGTGTGTCTAGATTTCTTTCCAAAAGAAAACAATGACTATGGAGGAATGGATGCAAATCCACATTTCTATCTCTGACATTAGAAGTACTCTGTAATCTCTGATCCCTTTGATTTTACAAACAGAAAAATGAAAAAGAAAAAATCTCAGAATTACATAGGTGAAGATGATTCTCTCTCTCTTTTTTTTTTTTCTTTTTGTTTTTGGCTTGGGAAGCAGATGTAAAGAGAAAAAGAAGAATAGAATAGACTGAAGTCTCCTTCTCTGTCACCCTTTATACATAAAGAATCTCAGCAATGGTCAAGGGGGATGGTTGTAGCATGAGGTTTTGTGGATGTTTTTACAATTTATAATTTATCACAGAATCACAGAATGATAAGGGCTGGAAAGGATGTCTGGAGATCTTGCCAAAGCAGGGGGTTCCTAGAGAAGATCATACAGGATCCAGGTGGGTTTTGAACGTCTCCTGAGACAAAGAGTCCACCATTTCTCTGGGCAGTCTGTTCCAGTGCTCTGTCAACCTCAAAGTAAAGAAGTTCCTCCTCATGTTTAGATGGAACTTGTTTACGTTCAAGTTCGTGCTCCTTTACCTCTTGTCCTGTCACTGGGCACCACTTAGCCATTCTCCTAACACATGCCCTTTAAAAATTTAGAGCATTGGTAAGATCCCCCCTCAGTTCTCTCTTCTCCAGACTAAAAAGATACAACTCCTTCAGCTTTTACTCATAAAAGAGGTGTTCTAGTCCCCTAATTATAGCTCTTTGCTGTACTGTTTCCAGCAGTTCCCTGTCCTATTTAAAACAGAGAGCTGATAAATGAACACAGTACTCCAGATGTAGCCTAACAAGAGCAGAGTAGAGGGGGAGGAGAACCTCCCTTGACCTGCTTGCCATACTCTTCTTGATGCACCCCATGATACCATTTCCCTTCATGACCACAAGGGTACATTGCTGGTTTATGGTAATTCTGTTGTCCAGCAGGACTCCCAGGTCTTTTTTCCACAGAGATGCTTATAATTTTCTAGAGGAACCTCCTTGCAATATGTCCTAGATAAACCAAAAACCTGACACTTGGACCAAAGCCTGGAGTATAAAGGAACTCTTCTATCTCCTGCAGTTATACTAACAGAATACAGAAGAAAATGTGCTACTACAATTCTATTTTAATTTGTATTTTCTATGAATATTTTTCCTTTTCCAGTTACAGAGGAAGAATTACTTTTAGTTCATATTCTTATTCCTGGTGGTATAGATGCTTTTTCAGCAGTCAATGTAATTATCATATTTCTGTTAGCTGACACCTTTATTTTCTTTAAGAAAGATTAAATGTAATGAATTTTTATTATAAAAAACAAAACCCTCCTTTTGTCAGTTCCCTAAAAATTCTCTGACAAGAGAAGTGAATATCTTGTGTCTTCATTGTAAGGGCTGTTACCTGATGTCATTGTGAAAATGTATGAGTTGACTCATTCATACAAAATCAGATAAACAAAACAACCTATTATTACAATAAAGCAACATAATGCTACTTCTTCCTTTAATATAGTGTGCCACTGATGGGATATGGACTTCACAGAGCATACTCTGTGGACAATATCTGTCTTTCAAGAAGAGGACAAGAAGGACTGTTTCCCAGACCAACGGTCAATCTGCTGTGCAGAGACTGTGTTAGCATTATCACAGTTATCTTTATTATATTAAAGACAAAACAAAAGGTTGTAATACTACTTTTATCCAAGAAACATAGTTGCCTTCAATTTTTTAATATCAACTTAGTTTCTTAGTAAAAGTAAGCAGAAAAAAATACGTATTTTTCCCATAAAATGGTCTTCCAGAAATTATTTATCTTCCTTTTGAAAGACGAAAGTGAACTATGAAGTCTAATTTCCTCTAAGAAGGTGATTGCTATTGTTTTGGACTATCATATCATTGTTTTCTTCGCTTGCTTGAGTCCATGATTGCTACCTAGTAAAGCAATATACATTAGTACTTAAAAGGACTCATATATTAAAATGAGTCTTTGAATGCTTTGAATCATAACATTTTGAGTGTGTAGCAAATGAGCATTAAATCTACATTACATCCATTATCCTATATTTCATCAGAAATAACAGATAATTTGTTCATATGAGAATTTTGAGTAAGCAGAGTAGGAACAGAATCTGACATGAAGCCCAGCAAGGAAGCATTGACAAATGACATGGACCTATTCAGTGTGTAGATATGTAAACTTGAGAGAGAGATTCAAATACTTTTACTTTTTCATTTAAAAAGGAAATGGCATAGCTGCAATATTCACATAAGATAAATTTTAGTTAAGGTTGATAATGATCTAAGAAAGAAGGTTAAAATAGTAAAATGTCAAATACCTCTCTGCCTTATAGGCCATGGTCATCTCATATTTGAACTGGAATATCTGCTTTTTGCTAGCAAAAAGGCAACAAACCATAATGAAGGTTTCAATTTAACAAAAATATATTGTTCTAAACCCATCTATATTATAGATATGGCATTTAATACAAGTTTGGGATTATTTGGGCACATTAATACCTAGAGATGAATGGTAAATACCAGGAACTGCATAGACAGGACTGGACTAGTAAAAAGTACAGAAGTATAATACAGACGAGAAACAATACTGTTTTAAGTGGTATTTGAACTGAAAATAACTATTATTCTTCTGCTAGTTATTAAATCAGACCTAGTCATAGGTATATTGAATGACAATATATCTCAATTTTACAAGCACTTTTAATACTCACTGCATACGTCAGTATTTAAAACTTTGCATTGTGTAATCAGGGATTACAGAAATAAATGCAGAAAGTTCTTAAGTGGCCTATGTATTTAGTGAATTCTCATATATATAAAATAAATGTCATCAAGCTTTTAAATTAATTGGAGCCTGCTATTTTTTATTTCCTATTAGATGCACTACTTGACTACTTAAACTGGTTATTGGATTCTTCACACAGTAGCCCCTGAACTCCTTCAGTCAATTAAATCCTTTATTGCATCTGATTTGTCAGTGTCAGTGTCACTTCTAATCTCTTAAATCCACATTGGTACAGAAGCTTTAAATGTACTTATTCTGGTGCAAAATTAGGAAGTTACACAGACAGAATCCTCCTCACCTCCCTCCTTCCTCTGTCCAAACCACAAAGCTACTAATAATGTAAAATATTTAAACACTTTTTCATCCTCTATGGATACAATCATGTAGCTACAGAATGATACATTTTTTAATACAAGCTATAGGATGTAAAGGGCAAAAACACATTAAAAACTATGTTGCATGTTTTACTACCAGCATATTGTACATTGAATACTTCTAATCTTCCACTTAGTTTCTTACCACTTTAAATTACGGAAATTAGCAGAACAAAGTAACTATAACTGCACAACTAGAAACTCGAACATCTTGGTATTAATGTTCACAGGTTTTGATTTATATCTGCAAAAGTATTCCAGAACATTTTGTTAAAGTTGGTATAAAACATTAAATTCTCTCTTCTTAAATCACCCCATTTCTTTGTTCATCCACAAAAGCTACATTTCAAAGGAAAAAAATGCAGGTGTTAAAGGAAAATAAAGGAAAAAGACAGGTATTAAATTATTGTTCCATGCAATGGTCTTGTCAGCCTAACAACTCTTTAGTTCACCTGAAAAGCAGAATAAACATGCAGGCTATTTATTTCCATACTGTAGAGTTTGCCAGGCACAGACTTGTTTTTCCTTTAAAACATTTCCTTTCTAAAGGATCTCCTTTTAACCAGTTCAAGCTACTCTTTACATACTATAGGTGTATAAGCCTCTGAACTATGAAAGCAATGCCCCTCACAGGTTAGGCGCATCACCTTTAAGCTGAAAGAGAAGGCAAACCAGACCAGACTCTTACCAGACACAGGGAAAACAATTGCTTCAGCTCGATCCAGCAGTGCTGTGTGCGAGCAGGCAGAGTGAGCGATCCTTGGGCCTCACACAAAAGCGAGATAATTGGCTCTCAAGGAAGAGCTGTAAACATCCATCACGGCGGCGCTGGTGCGGCGGCTGGGAGCTGCCCCGGCCGGGCTGGGTGCTCCCGTGCAGGATGATGTCAGACACATCAACCGGGCGTACTCTCATTGGCTTCCCTCACCTGGAATCATACCTTAACCCTAAACTGCCAGCCACGAATTGAAATGTGTCTCTCTAATCGTCGTATGTATACACACAGATGGGGTCTTTTTAATTTTTTTTCTCTTTCTTTTTCCTTCCCCCCCCCCCAATTTTTTGTTCGTTTGTTTGTTTTTAATTGTTTTGTTTCTCTCTCTCTCTTTTTTTTTCTTTTTTCTTTCTTTCTTTTTTTTTTCTTGGTGAAAATGAGACTGTACAAGAAGCTCCTGCTTTGGGGACCGGGAGTGGCTTGTGCTTGTTGCTTAGCCATAGAATGTAGCAATTAAAAAAACTGTAAGAACTAATTTGCCTAAATTATTAAACATAACCCTCAGGTAACTACATTTTCATAATCTGCTTACTAAATGACAGCAATCATCAAAATATTGTACAGAAGAAGTATTAAAGGAAAGGTTAATGCATGCAGCACCTGGAGAACTCACTTTTTAAATGATTTTGCATCACTTCCTCTTAAGGCATGAGATTAATAAAGATGAACACTGGAGAAAGGGTGTTAATTCAACAACATTGCACTGTTGCAATGTTGGTTTGATTATTGTGTCTTTTTAAGTATTTATAAGTAACAGCAAAAGTAAAGAGATGCACAAATGTACATGCATACTTATTCTTTGAATGCTAAATAGCAGCCCAGACATACCATAGTAAATGAGGCATGAAACACACTGCCAAATATATGATGTCCTAAATATAGTGGCAGTATTTTGCTATATCACAGGCAATATCATAAATCATTGGAACTTTTAAATGGGTCTAAATCAGTGCTTAAAGAAATGCTTTTTCCATAAATGAATATTTTGTTCTCTCACCTTTAATTGACAAAATATCCTATTGCTGTATGGAAAAAGCAAAAAAAAACTTATCTAGCACATATTGTATATTTATCTTTTGTTCTACAGTAAGTTGTTTTTTTCATCTATAGAAACTATTTTTTTTTTCTTTCAATGGTTAGGAACCTGATTCAGTATTTATGTAGAGTCAATTACATACCACTCTAGTTTATAGTTTGCAATCCCTCATTAAAAAAAACAAACAAACAACAAAAACTAAAAGAAAACAAAAAAAACCAAGTCAAACCAACAAACAAACAAAGTAAAAAGAATTATTTTTTAAAAATTGCTTTACTTATTCTGTTCTCTGGGGAAAAAAACAAAATCAAAGAACCAACCCCACCAAGGCAAACAAACAGGAAAAAACAAAGTATAATCAAACACAGTTTAGCTTAATATATAAGAAATGAAACATAAGAATTCTAGAATAAACTTGATAAAAAGCTCTGCCATTTCCTTGTGGTTCTTTCACAAAGTATAGAGTCTCAGGAGAATAAATTCTGGGGACTTAATAAACAGCAGTTCTGGGGGGGCGGATCTGGAGGCTAACCTATTAGTCAAAATGTACTTTAGGCCAAAATAAAAGACTGTTCATTTATTTCTGCTCAGAAAACATGGGAGGGAAGAAGGAAACATATATATGTGTATATATATAAAGATTCATTATCATAAAAAGTGGCAAAACTGAATTACAGATCAGAAAAGATTATTTTGGACAACAGGGATGCCAACTTTTCTTTTGTATGATTAATGATACAGGTAAGACATAGTAATTTCTAAAGATGTTATGAACCATGAGTAAAGGAATTATTTATATGATGAAATATTCTTAAATGTATGATATGTACAAGTTAAACTCTCCTGAATATTTAGTGCTATAAATAGTCTAGTCCAAAGAGACACATTGTTGAGAAAATTTGATTACAGGATTTCATTTGGCCTGAAAATTACCCCAATTTCCCATATCCAGGTAATCTTACCATGATGAATTGAAGTTCTATATATTTATTCTTTTGCAAACTGCACTTATTCCTTAACAGAGCATATCACTCACAGATGACATGGTAAGACCGTATGGTAGAGTGGCATACTCTTACAAAGTCTTCAGCATTCATAAGGTAATGGTAACGGTATGTATGGTGATAATACAGAGCTTATGCTTTATGAAGTAAGCAGTAACTTACATTAGTAGAAAATTTTCTTAGAAAGGGTAGTACAGATGCTAAGGTAGAATTTTAGTGGAGAACCCTTTTCAAAAAATGGCGTGTAAATTTTGACATGTTTTCTTCAAAAAAAAAAAAATAATTTTTTTTCCTGTACTAACATGTGATAGATACGTTTTTTGAAATTGAATGACTTATGAATATTAGTGATAAATTATCAATTTGTACATGGTCCTTGTTTCATGAACAAAAAACATAATAGTTCCATGGTCCTAATCACACATTTTTCAAAATTCCACATGCTGTCACACACAGGCTATAACCATTTTGTAATTATTATTATTTCTTTTACCAAAAAAAATATAATAAAAATTATAAGATTTCAATCAAACCTTTCACATATGCAAGTAGCAATGTAGTTGCAAGCCAGTTCAACCAAAAAGGCTATTTCTTCAAATGAAAAATCACTTAAATAAAGTAAGCATATAGAATAGGTTATAAGAGCTTAAAGAAGTTTGTGCATGATTGTGTGTGAAATCCTGGAACACACAATTAATATATTCCTATCATTGTGCCATGAATTGTTTATCTGAAGAGACTAGCTTGGTAACTCTCATCCCTGGTGCAGTCACTGTACAGGGATACTGTTACTGGTGGCATTATCTGGCATCACAGTTTCAAATACAAGTCACATGAAAGACCAAGAGAATGAAGAAGAAGTGACCAATCATTTTCAGTAACTAACTGTATAATTTATTTGTATTATATATTATTAATTGATATAGGAATAATGCTGAAGAATCTAGAAAGAGTGGATATTTTAATCCTCAAGCAAAGTAAAACTCAGGTTTATTAGTATATATTTCCCATGAGCTGAAATAATTACTGCATTTAATTGCCTGACAATTATTCCTGTCACGTTAATTTAATGGTTAAACCAATTATTTATATTACAAAACATAGTTCTGCATAAGACACTAATTGAAAAACACAAGCAATTCTTCAGTGTTGCTTAACCTATACATTATTAATATTGGAAGGGCTAGGTTTAAAGATGGGGGGGGCGGGGAATTAGACCTCGGTCAGGTGGTATGAGGTCTTAGAGACTGAATGTATAAGAACAAAATTACAGCTCTCATACTCCTATATATGAATCAAGTCAGGTAGAGCTAGTAATTATTATAAACCTTACTTTCTTCTGCATTCTGGCAACATGCGCTTTTAGGATGATTTATCCACAAGATGGCAGCTCTGGTTGCTTGGTCACTACTTGTGATATTCAACTTGAAAATAATAACACAGTAATTTTTATTTTATAGCAGATAAGCATTTCTACCTCATGAAGATTTTTTTTTAAATCCCTAAACAATCCCAACAGTTAAACATTAATTAATCACAATATTGAAGAAACATTTGTGAAATTTTTGCTGGTGTTGGCAGATCATAAGAATTTTTAACTGCACAAACATTCCATTCAGATCCATATGTTTCTAATGCTTCAATTCCTAATCCATCAAACCTGGCATAGCTTTTAACAGATTCAGTTTGGAAAGTATAGGAAGTTTTACTAATAGTAAAGGAAATGCTTGTATGCCTAAAGGTAAACTTAGTTTAAGAGAGAGAGAGAAAGAGATATCAATCTATCCCCAGAATTATAGCTATC
Source organism: Chloroceryle amazona (assembly GCA_027560015.1). Taxonomy (NCBI): domain Eukaryota; kingdom Metazoa; phylum Chordata; class Aves; order Coraciiformes; family Cerylidae; genus Chloroceryle; species Chloroceryle amazona. The sequence continues at coordinate 8,775 of JANHFX010019196.1, read as the reverse complement.
TCTATAGATAATGATAGTTTTTATTTTGTTAACACCTAAACAGATCAAGAATGCTCATTTATGTTATTAAAATCAAGTAGATAGATACATTTATTTCTAAGGTAAAAAATGCTGAGCTGTTTATATGTGTAGGGATAAATCACACTGAATAAGCATTTGTGACTTGTAAAATTAATAAAATAGAAAGAAACATAAGTATAGAGCTCTATTTCTTTTCAAAGGGGATCAGATAAAATATTCTGTAGGCAGCTGGGAGGTCTCACAATCACTACCACTTGTTCTCGTGGGGGACTTCAACTTAACCAGAGAGGAAACAGTAAAGGAGGTTCCTGGTCGAGGAGTGTGTGTCTTCCTGACACAGCTGGTGAAAGTGCCAATTAGGGAAGGGTCTCTGTTGTTCACAAACAGAAAGACTTGTGGGTGATGTGAGGTTTGGAAGCCATCTTTGGCAGACTTGGACCTGATTAAGGGACTTTTTGACAGAGGACTTTGGGAGGCGATCCTGATGGGCAGCAGTCCAGGAAGGCTGGGTATTCTTCAAGAGGAAAAACTTTAAGGCACAGGAGGAAGCCATCCTCGTGTGCTGTAAGATGAACCATAAGGGAAGAAGACTAGGGCAGTCTCCCTGATAGACCTATTTAGGAGACTAGTTGACAACATCCCTTGGGAGGTAGTTCTGAAAGGCAAAGGAGTCCAGGAAACAGTGGTGAGGAAGATTGGCCTGGCTCAACAAAGAACTTTGGCTGGAACTCAAGAGGAAAACTTAATCTGTCTGTGCTGTATAGGACAATAAAAGTGTTTCTATAAATAGATTATCAGTAAAAGGAGGATAAAGGAGAATCTCCATCCTTTATTGGATGTGGAAGGAAATATAGTGACCAAGGATGAAGAAAAGCCTGAGGAACTGAATGCTTTCTTTACCTCATCCTTTAATATTAAGAACAGTTGTTCTCCAAGTACCTTGCCTCCTGAGCTGAAAGAAGCCCCCATAATCCAAGGAGATACAGTCAACAACCTACTACACCTCTTAGACACACCTAAGTCTAAGAAGACAAATCGGATCCACTCAAGGGTACTGAGGAAGTTGTCAAAAATGGTCACTAATACACTTTGCAGTCCTGCATAATTCATGAGGTTCCTGCTGACTAGTAGTCAGGAAATGTGATGCCCATCTCCAGGAAGGGCCAGAAGAAGGATCTGGTCTGTCAGTCTGACTTCAGTACCAGGGTTTGTTATGGAACAGATCATCTTGGGTGCCATCATAAGTCATATACAGGACAAAGAGGTGATCAGGCCCCGTCAGCATGGGCTTATAAAGGCAGATGTTGCTGGACTGACATCAACTCCTTCTGTGACTAGTTAATGGATGAGGGAAAGGCTGTGGATGTTGTCTACATAAACTTCAGTAAAACTTTTGATACTGTTTCCCACAGCATTCTGCTATTCTGGTTAATGGGCATATGCTTTGCTGGATACTGTCTGGATAACCAGGCAAGAGAATGGTGATGAATTGAGAAATATCCAATTGGCAGATGGTTAAAAGTGATGCTCCCCAGGGGTCAATACTGTGGCCTGTTCTCTTTAATATCTCTATCAATGATGTGAATGAGGGGATTGAGCACTCACAGTAAATTTGTAGAAAACAGCAAGTTAGGCCAATGTGTCAATCTGCTTGAGGGTAGGAAGGCTCTACAGAGACATCTGGGCAGGTTGGATTGATGAATCAAGGCTAATGGTATGAGATTCAATAAGGCCAAATGCTGTGTCCTGCCCTTGGGTCACAACAACCCTATAGGCTATAGGCTTGGGGAAGGGAGTCTTTAAAACTATCTGGCAGAAAAGGACATGGGAGTGTTGGTCAAGTAGGTAAGAAGGCCACCAGCATCCTTTCTTGTATTAGAAATAATCTGGCCATCAGAACTAAGGAAATGATCGCCCTCCTGTACTAGGCACTGGTGAGGATGTACCTTATATTCTGTGTTCAGTTTTGGTCCCCTCACTACAAGAAAGACGTTGAGGTGCTGGACCCTGTCTAAAGAAGGTCAACACAGCTGGTAAGAGGGACTGATGCAGAGGTCTTATGAGAAATGACTGACAACTGTGGTTGTTCAGTCTGGAAAAAATGAGGCTGAGGGGAGAACTTATCCCTGTCTATAACTACCTGAGGTTGTAGAGAGGTGGGTACTGGTCTCTTCTCTCAAATAACAAGTGATAGGACAAGAGGAAATGGACTCAAATTGTTTGAGGGGAGCTTTAGGTTGGATATTAGGAAAAATTTATTCACTGTAAGGGTTGACAAGCACTGGAACAGGCTGCCCAGGGAAGTGGTGGTGTCACCATCCCTGGAGGGATGAACATACAGATGTGGTACTCAGAGACATGGTTTTGTGGTGACCTGGCAGTGCTAAGTTTACAGTTGGACTTACTCATCTTAAAGGTCTCTTCCAACAGAAATGATTCTATGTGATTCTATGTTTCACAGCTGAAATGATTAGTGAGAGTTATAATTTCATATTTGGGCCAAAGGTTTATAACATACATACGAAAACTTTTTGTCAATGGAACCCAGTATATTAAAATCAAGCTTTTTTTTTAAAAAAAAGCATAATTTAACATGGAAATAATTTATCTATGGATTGGCATTTCAAAGGAAATTTTTTGGCCCAGGGCACTGTCTGTGTGCAGTCTTTGAAGCCACTTCTGGAGTGGAATCTTTGATCCCTCAAAGAGGGTTAAGGACCTCTGAGCTACCTACAATTTAACATTGACCAAGACCCTTTGCACATGTGATTAGAAATCGGTGGATGGGAGTTTGTAGACAGTAGTCTAGATTGATGTGACTTAAGCCTTCAAGAAAAAGAGATGAACTGTTTCTTAAATAGTGAAGGGCAGTTGTGCTTATGTGAATGGTTATCATGGATCATCGAATGGGCAGTAACTTGTTACAAGTCATCAAGGCAGTGATTCATGGCTTAGGGGCACATACTTACTCTTGTAGTATTTTACATAATGAAAAGCACAATTTTGGGATGTGAAATTCCAGAGGACAAGAGCATGGTTAGTAATCTAGGTCATATCAGCAAGGACTAATTGAGATGTTCAGCAGAAAAGAGATAAATATAAAGGACCTAAAGAAAAAAGATGATATGCTAGAAGGATAAAGTTAATTGGAGTAGTTTAGTCTTCTGTGAAGATAGAGTCATGCCTAATGCATGACATGAGTATGAACTCAGTCTATCAGAGCAGATGACTCACTACATATTACAAACCCATGGTGACTTGATCATATAGGCACACTGTAATAGCACACCACTAGTCTTGTGAGACAATTGTCATAACAGAAGTACTGGACTTTCATCAGAGAATGTCAAAATAATTTAATGTCATGAAATTACTTTTCCATTCCATGAACTAAGCTGTGAAAAGAGCATTAGGAGAAAAGTATTTCAAGTTTCCTCTGCATGTATAGTTGTGTGTTAGATTCTACATTGTGGTTTCCTAACAGTGGGTTCACACCAACTGGATGCAGCACCATTCACAACCACTCTCTGTGCCAGTTTTTAACCCAGTGAAGGGTGCACTTGTCCAATCCATGGGCTGTCATCTTTTTCAGGAGGATGCTGTGGGAGACTTTGTCAAAGGCTTTGCCAAAATCTAGGTAGACCACATCCACAGCCTTTCCCTCGTCTACCAGATGGGTCACCCAGTCATAGAAGGAAATAAGATTAATTAGGCAGGACCTTCATTTCGTAAACCTATGTTGGCTGGGCCTGATCCCCTGGTTTTCTTGGATGTGCCACTTGATGGCACTCAGGTTGATCTGCTCCATAACCTTGCCAGATACTGAGGTCAGGGTGACAGGCCTATAGTTTCCTGGATCGTCCTTTCTTGTGCATGGGTGTTACACTGGCCAGCCTCCAGTCATCTGGGACCTCCCCAGTTAGCCAGGACCTGATGGAGAGCATCTCAGCCAGCTCACATCATCTTTTTTCTAATTTCTATTTTGATACCACTACCTCTGTGTGTAAGCTCTAACCCAAACAGAAAGATCAAAACTGCTGCTGGAAACTGTGACTGCTGTGCCAAAAGGTTTGCCCAAAGTAAGGATCACAGAGGTAAAAGAATGTGGAGTACCTGAAAATAGATTTTTGAATACTAAACATTCATTTTAACACCTTGACCTGTAAGATAGTTGACCATGCTGGAAATGAATTTTCAGACACTACTGCAGTGAAAGGAGCTTCATTAACATTCAAATCAGTAGGCGAAGAGTAATTTTTATAGGTCGAAGTCTGAAATATTGGTCATGAACGCTACAAAATACGACATAAACATCCTTCTCTAACTCAACTTTACCATTGTTGAGTGTGCCAGATGTAAATTTACAGTGGTTGCTAAAGGTACCAGATATCAGTGCCAATTTCTGAAGGACATGATAATTGTATCACATGACATAATAATGGCCACAGAGCTGTAAAAGCCTTCCTTGTTCACACAGGGATTTAATGTGTTCCTGAATGTTCCTTTTTTAGCAGTTCAACTGAAAGTTCATCAGAGGGAATTATTCAGAATAAATACATCAGTGTTTGATGTTTTATCAGGAGTTTTTGAGCCAGTATAAAACCAAAAGCTTGTTTCTGCAGCTAGCATGACAGTGTACAAAATCATGTCACACTAAAAAGGCAGAGGTGACTGGCTGAGGTACAGCTCTGTGCTGATTGACCAAGCAACCTTTCTGATGTGTTAAATGTTAAATTAAATTTGAATTGACAAATAGGTAAATTTATGTTATTTATACACAAAAAGGTTACTTCCAAAAATATGTATAGTGATATATAATACAGTCATTGAATTATTAAAAGTGTATACTCTGAAACTATAGAAAAAAATAATTGAAAAGATACTGGGAAAAGTAACCATTCTTAGTGTTTATTAAATGCTCAGGGATAAACGAAAATAAGACAAAAGCCTTGAGAAGGGGAACCTTTTAAGTGGCTTACTCTTGAGGACACTACCTTCATTCTGGTGTTGTTCTGAGAAGCAGAAGGGGAAAGGACAGCTTGCTGTCAGAGGTCTCTGTTAGTAGCTGGACAGATGGATTTAAAAATTACATTTAATGACTTATATTAATCCACAAAGTTATATATCTGGTTTATGATACATGCAATATGTCATAAAATACATTATGCCTATTTAAAAGTACACTTTTCCAATGTGGTAGTTAAAATAAAATAACAAAACCAGTATTATTAATAGAAGTATTCAGTACTGTTCACTAAAATTATTTCCATAGGATTTCAGTAGTGATAGGACAGTGAGTAATAATTTTAAACTAAAAGATGGTAGATTTAGAATGGATATAAGGAAGAAATTATTTGCTATGAGGGTGGTGAGACACTGGAACAGTTTTCTAAGAAATGTCATAGATATTCCATCACTGGAAGTATTCGAAGTCAGGTTGGACTGGGCTTTGGGCAACCTGGTCTAGTGGAAGATGTCCCTGCTCATGGCAGATGGTTTTACTAGATGTTCTTTGAAGGTCCCTTCCAACCCAAAGCATTCCATGATTCTATGACTCTATAACTAAATTCTTCGCCAGAACAGATAACATTTTGAGTGTTTTATCACTGATATGCAATTTGTTTGTACTGTTACAGTGTTAACTTCTTTAGAATTAATATTCAGCAAAGCACATATGCAGTTTCACATAGATTGAAAACTATATACAAGATACAACACTAACCATTACTTTATTAAGCACAGTCTATTAAAATGATAATATCTAAGGTTTTAGAATGGTTGCAGTAATTAAAGCTGGACAAACCATTCTGCACAAGATAAAGAGTCAGCTCAGTTTTGGGGGGAATTTTCAATTAGTTTACTAGATTAAATCTGTCTTCATTTAAATCTGTCTGGATGATTTAAAATGGTAATACTTTGCTATATATGGGATTCAGTTTTAGATTAACACTCACAAATTCAACTATCTATGTGTGAACTAGGTGTCTTATCTCACTTTATAATCAAGGCAGAGCTAATCAATGCAATCACTGGAGCCTAGAAATAAGTTCAGACCACTTTAAAGTTCAGCTTATAGTTGTATCTATGGGGAGATATAGTTATCTAAATATAGGAGTTGTTTAACATTACGTGAGATGGCCAAGGGTATCTGAAACATCAGTGTGTTGGTGTAGTTGAAGTCGTCTTTCTGAAAAGTGACAGGTGGACACAGGAATTGCAGGAGACCTGCACCCTCCTTGTCCAAGGCCTGCAGGCCAGGCAGGTTATGCAAAGCATCACAGATATCATAGTATGTTCAAACAATTAAATAATTCCTTTAGTGATTCTTCAGACTAGTGTGCAGTAGGTTAAATATAGGCACCTATATTTGATGTTTGCTATTTGAGGTCCATCTGACCCAGGCCCAGAGGTCAGAAGTCTACACCAATTTTATAAACTATCCCTATGCAGATATCTCCAATACCCTAGGCCATCATCTTAACTGCCACTGGATATTTTGGGAATTGATTTGAATCCTGTTTATTCAGATGAAATAGTACCTTTTCAGTGTTACCCAGGATTACTTGTTTCTTAGAAGTTACTTCCTAAAAGTTACTTCCTTTAGTTGATCCTTACATGTTCAGCAGAAATCTTGTTTTCTCCTCAATATATACATCAATACATATTTTTCAATCATAATCAATTCCATACACAGAATAAAACAATGTAATTATGTGATGAACCTCAACTAAGTAAGTGATCCTTAACCGTATTTCTAAGTACTCTAGATTTCGTCTGATGTTCTAAAAATACAGAATTTAAAGGAAGAATATCGGTATTACAGTGTTGGAAAAATAGTCTAGGGAAACCAGCTCTTAACAACAATGGGACTGTAAACTACAATCACAATAAGGACTTCTACCAGGAAGCTGTTTGCACAGCTTCGGTATTGTGTATTACATTTATTGAAAACATACTATTACTAGTCAACTCACTAGATTGAATTATTTCCTTTGGAAGACTAGCAGAGGGAATGAAGGAGCACACTTTTTTATATTGTCTGGATGTTACTTTATGTTGCTACTGTCCCAGATGTCACCTAAATAAAAAGGAATTTTACAAGAAATTCCTTTTTAAAGAATGTACATTTTATTTTTTTTTTTTTAACTTCTGACATGTACTTGAAAACTAAACTGTGAACTAAAGTAATCCCAGTCATTGTTATTCTAGAGTGTGAGGATGAATTGCATATAGATCTGGAACTTGTACATGAAGCACAAGAAGAATTATAATCAATAAAAAGTTTCATTGTTTCAATATTACCAAGGGAGGAAAAAAAAGTATATAGCTATTTTCATCAGCAAGACTGTGAGACTACATGTGCTTTACAAGATGGAACTTCTCCATAATATGTTTACTTTTTAGCCATAACTGTTTGAAATGAAGATAGTGATATAACTATATTTCATTTTTATAAAAAAATATTAACATATACTTTTTTTGCTGAAGCAGACATTGGAACATCTAGAGCAGAGTTGATTCATTCTGCATAAAACTGAACTGAAAGAAAAAATGTGAGAAATACCAACATGACAACCTAGGAGTTGCATCCTACGCTAGACCTTTGCCATAGGTTTTTCTCTTACATTACTTATTTCTGAAAGCCACTTCAGGAAGTTATTTTTGTACATTAGTATCCATTGGCACAATTATCTCACTGCAGTTGTAAATTTGTAAAACCTTTGATTCTATGAAGAAATGTAACACACTATTTAATATTGTTTCTCTTGTGTTTCTCTTGCTCATAATTAGTTTTATAAAATAGTTTGTTTATCTTACTTAGACAGAAAAAAAATATACAGTCTCATAAATATTGCTGTGTCAGTGAATTTTCTGCTCTTCAGGGAAAAGATATCTAACCTTTGCTAGTTGTGTCACAACAACATATTCTTTGTTCCTATTTAAGCAATACAATTGAGGAAATACTTGAAATAATCTGGACACAGAACACTATACTGCCACTGTCTGTGCTGATTTAATACGTAGATTTTTTTTCCTGAATTACTTTAAGTTAAAAAAATATATATATATTCTGACTTTTCTTATTGCAATCAATGCATTTCATCGCCTTTGAGTGAAATTAATAAAGTTTGAATCCTATTTTATCGTTTTAGAAATTAATAATCTGTATGACCTCCTTGATCTTTCCTTGACTTAAAAAAAACAATCTGCATGTCTGTTTTTGCTTTCTATGTCCTGAGTTGCTGAACCTAGCTTTGTCTCCTTCAGTAAAATTAGCAATTTCCTTAAATCAGTTGATCTTCATTTTTTATTTAAATGAGAGAATTCTTTATTACAATTTCCTTGCTATGATTTAGTTTCAGTGAAGGTCCAAAACAGTGACCTGATAAGAAATATATTAAACAACTAATTTGCTGTCTAATGCATTAGTATGTAGTTTCTTCCACCTTTGTGTCCCCATCCCACATGACAACATTTTTAATTTTATATTTTCTTTGTATTTTTGTCATATTTTTTTCTATTCTCTCTCATTAAGGTGCATCCTGAGCCTCTATCTACACTGTTTCCTCCCACATGCTCTCTGGGCCCAATCAGATTTGCAGTGTGGCTGTAATTCATCCCTGTGGCAAAAGGTAAGAGCAAAGAATATGAATCACCAAGTGAAGCCTTTAAATAGGTGTCCTGGTTTGGGTGAAAACAGGACTAATTCTGTTCAGTAATTTTACTTTTCAGTTCAGTATTTCTAATTAACAG
>JANHFX010019195.1:65049-102894 GCA_027560015.1 Chloroceryle amazona | reverse complement strand
GTCAAGTGCTATTGGTGCCTTCCCCCCTTGACTATTTCCCTTGTTAAAAAAAAAAACAAAACCCCCCCCCCCCCCCCCCCCCCAAAAAAAAAAAAACAAACAAACAACCCACAAGAAAACAAAACTCCTTTATTCAAATGCTCAGATGTTAGGAAGTGTCAGAATTAATGCCCAAGCTGAAAATCCATCAAGTTCTGGTAGTCAGAAATGAACATCAGTGTCTCCTCTAGTCACAATATCATACTTAAAGAAAAGTGCAGCGTTACATCCTAATGTCTTACTTCTGAAAAACCCTACACATTTGTAATTGCCTGCTGTAAATTTGTACTTCACAGTATGGTGTAGAAGGATGCTCTGTCAGTGACTTTATCTCCTTTCCTACCTTTTTCCAGGTGCACCACTAGAAGTAGCCCAGGTCTAGAAGACCATGGTCTGGATTCTCCACAGTTGGAGAGTCATAAGTAAGTCCGACAGTGGCTTAGTTTCTAGAGCTTGTTTTCTGTGTGTTGTGCCAATCTTGTTCTTGTTGCCTCATAATGTCCTTTGGTTCTTTTGCAGTCCTTGGTTAGCAGCATCACCAACTAGCTCTCCTGTGATAGCACCTGTCATGTTTTCCGCTATTGTAGAGGAAGAGCTCCAGCAAGAAGCTGCTCTTATTAGGAGCAGAGAAAAACCTTTGGCTTTAATCCAGGTACAGTCTGAAGCCCCAGGTTGTTATCCTGCTGTTTGTCTTGTTCCCATCTCTTAGGATTCTGAGCTCCATGGTCATTGCAGCCAAGGCTGCCCTCAACCTTCTTATTACTGACCAATCCTTCTTTATAAGTATGGGATCCAGCAGAGTGTGTCTTTTCCTAAGATCCTTGATCTTCTGTATTAGGAAGTTTTCACCAATGCAAACCTGGAGGTTACATTGTGCTCTGCTGTGTTGCCTTTCCAGCAAGTGGCTTGAGTTTCTCATGAGGAGTAGGGCTCGCAAACATGAGGTTTCTTCAGGTTGTCTGAAGAAGGCCTCATCTGTTACTTCCTGATTAGGAGGTCTGTAGCAAGCTTGCATTCACGACCAGTAAAAGCCAGTTCATAATGGTGCTACTGGTGTAAAGGTACATCTCGCACTGACGTGTTCTTTTTTTCTTCCAGATTGAGGAGTGTGCTATTCAAGATTTATTAATCCACTATGAAGCTTTTGACAACCCTGATGAATTTGTGACTGTTGAAAGGGCTCCACAGGGACCTATAGCAGCACCTATGTGGAACAAGCACTAATTCCTACTCTTCACAGTCCATGTTGTATGTGCACTTCTGAAATTCTAATTCGTGTTACAAGTGAGACTGGAAGAACAGGAATCGTGTAGTTTTTAACATCAGATTCAAACACTGCACATAATCACTAGGTATTTGTTAGAGAGAATGGAAATAGTGTGTTCACTGTGTCCTTTACCCACACTATATATTGTGTGTATGTTTTGAGATAATTTCTTTAACAAGACATACTGTTAGTAATGTTCCATGAAGCTGTAGATTGGAAATGCATTTGCTAATCTTAAATTGTGAGGGGGTTTTGTTAAATTCACAGGTGGCTGAAAAGCGAGTGCTTATTTTGTGATTTAATGTGGAAGTGAATGTGCAGAATTATACACATCTTTAAAGTTTTGGGAGGTTATGTTCTTCAGAGCTTTCTGGCAAATTGGGAATATTGGAAAAAGTTTGTGCTTGAAGTTCATGCAAAAGTGCAGTCTGATAATGCAGTTTTCCTTAAGTTCTGTGTGCAAGTACTGGTTCCCTGATCGATGCAGCCAGTGCTTCTTACTGTCATACCCCACAATGAACCTCTACGCTGTACCTAAGTGCCCAGCCTTTGCCTGCTCTCAGTTGTGCATGTTTTTTTCAGTTGTGAGACTGACCTTTGAGCAGTCAGCTCTGTCATGAAGTAAAGCACACAGTTGAATAGAATGTGGTGGCACATAATTAGCTCGTCTATAATCTTATTCTGGTAAATATGCTACAGTTTCAGAACCACTGTGCTTAAGGTACAATTCACTTGAAGTGCTGAGGAAATAAAAGATCTGTGTATTCATTGTTAAAGCTATAGGGAGAAATGCTTGACTGGGGAATTTGCAAACACCTAATCTTCAAAGTTTATCATAGGTGGCTTTAAATATTGTGTTTTCCAAAGTTTTCTGTGCCTGATTTAAACAAATTATATATATATATGAAAAAAAAAAAGCAGCCTTATCTGCAGTATTCTGTCTAGTTTGTCTGTTTGCATAGGTGTGTTTGAGCTTGTACTTTTTCAGTAGTGTCAGTACTCACGAACTCTGGAAAACTGGAATTGAAAGAGCTACAGAAAATGAATGTAGAGAATTGATCACTGTGTGATAAAAGAATCTTGGAAAAAAACCCATGTAGATCAGTCTAATGGTTTCAGGTCAAGCTACACCAAAAAATGCCCCACAAAAATTGTAAACCGTTGCAATAAACCATACAATCTTGATTAACACAAAGTTAGTATATTTTTATGTGCTGTCTATACATAATCAACATTTCAGGTAACTACAAGTATTTCTTGTTATGGGACAAGAACTATAAGCATTGTGAAGCTACACAGGCAAAGGAAGATGTAACTTTTCTATGGGTGATTCTGGTGATTCATTCACTATACTGATGAGAAGACTTGCATTAAGTGCTTTACCTGATGAACTGCATGGCCTTAGAACCAGCAGAAGCTATTCTTCTGAATGAAAAGAAAACTTACGTGCTGTGAGAAGTAGCTATAAAAGCAGTCAGCCTTTCAAGGTGTGAACCCAATTTGTTCTCAAATATAAAATCATTGTAAAGTTCCTAATTCACACTTTTTTTTTTCCCCAAAAAATGGTTTAGAATATGCCATGTAAGATGTCATTCTCCTGAAATTCTAAGAAAATTCATGCTTCCATCATGCCAAGGAGATTGACTACTTTTAAGTTCTGGGTTTATTGTTGCAGTTTGTTTATGCACCATCACTGATCATACTTACTGTTCACAAATGAAAGTGAGGAGTGACCAGTGTACCACTCTTTGGAAATTGAGAACATATTTTAAACTGTTGTTAGAATAGCTTGAAGTTAAGCCTAAAATGTATCACAGAAAGCTGTGTAAATTTACAAATTCCATTTTTAGTTTTCTTCCTTAAAACTTGAAAATTAACAGAATTTTAAATGTCTGAAGCATTAAAAAAACACAAATTATAGTGGAAACAGAAACAAAAGATTCTAAATCCCTGGGTATGCTTTGGGGATAGCTTATAGTGTGTATGAAAACCCAAACAAAAATCCAGAAGGAGGCAGTTGCATCCACAGATGCAATTGTCTTTCTGTGGAAGTGGTAGAACATTAAACTTTAAATTTTCTTCAGTTGCATACTTTGCTTTGCTAGAAAACTGTTCCCAGGTTTAATGTGAGGTTGGCCTATATTTTTTGCGTAGACCTGACACTTGCATCATCATCAATGTTGAATGCAACCTCTGGAGGATGCCCAGTACAATTCTGCCTACTCAAGCAGGCTCAGCCAGAACCGGTATCTTAGGCCCTGTCCACCTGGGTTTTGAGTATCTCTAAGGAGAGAGAGACTCCAGAAGCTGTCTAGGCAACCTGTTGTTCTGCTTGACCATCCTCACAGCAAAAAGGCATTTTTATATTTAAACAGAGTTTCCTGTATTTCAGCCTCTTTCCTTGCCTCTTGTCCTGTCACTGGGCACCACTGCGAAGAAATTGTCTCTGTATTCTTCCCTCTCTGCCCCTCCATCAGGTTTTTACATTGCAAGATCCCCCTCATCCTTCTCCAGGCTGAACAGTCCCAGCTGTCTCCACCCTCTCCCTGTATGTCAATCCTTCATTTATCTTCGTGGGGCTCTCTCCAGTATGTTTGTGCTCACTGTGAGTGTTATTTTACGAGATACCTTCTGGAAAAAATATTTAGGGGTCTTTTAAGGATTTTAAAGCCAAAACAATTCTAATTGTGTAAGATATAGAAGCAGATCACTATTTATCTAGTGAAATGAGTTGATATTTGCCATTTGCTACATTCAGTGTTAGGTGGCTGTCTGCTGGTTTTAATGTTCTACAGAAATGTTTCTGTGGGCATTATGCTGGCTCTTAAGGTGCTTTCATATAACCATCTTCAAAACTTGATATTTTTTTTTGCAATCCTACTTTTTGTTTTAGTCTATCAGAATTTTTAAAGCTAGAGAATTAAGTACATCTGTCAATAATGCATAGGGAGATAAAAGCATACCCATTAATCTGGTTAGAGATCTCATATGTCTGAGTCAAATATTCAGAGTTTGGTTTCTTCTAGTTACTTTTCCTAGAAAAATAAAAATCCTACAGGCAGGTTATTCCACGTATTGAAACTTGCTAAAACTTTTTTAATGTGAAGCGGTGATATGCTGCAGTCATGGTTTAAATTGTTGTCAGGTATCCATACCCTAACTTGTGATGTCTCTCTACATGCAATTTTGGTTGCCTATGGAACTCTCTTGCATCTTGTCTCCATGAGGAGAAAATTCAAGGTTTAGTGAATAGCATCCATACATTTGAACACTCAAGTGTATATGTTAACTTTGCATCACCATGAAAAATCTGGAATTTTCTACCTCAGGTGCCTGAGTTTGTGGCCTTTCTTATAATGTTAAATATAAGTTCGGTCTTTTCTTGGTTAGCTCTAACAATGTCTTGTCATTTCTGGGCTTGTTAACTCCTCTAACTTGCACCAAAACAGGGTGGAATTCCCAGGTCCTAATAAACATACAGCAACACCTCAGAGTTTGCAGTAAACGCAGTATTTAGCATATTGGTACATAATTTCACGGAGATGTATTGCAGCTAGTGGGCTTGAGAAACACAGCATTAACAAAATGTTTGAAATGGAATATTTGTTACATCTCCGAGACAAACCAACCAACCTCCAAATCAGGTTTCTTGAACACCAATAAGCATTTTGTCTCTTCTCCTTCATTATTCATTATCTCAAACTTCAGTGACTTTTTAAAAGATGGAGAGATAAGTAAAACTTGCAAATGTTTTCACATTAAAATGGAGACAAAATTACATCTGATAATCAGTGTCTTCAGCACTTGCTGTTACGGTTACTGTGTCAAGGCATTTGAGGAATGTTTATTGAAATTAAAATGCTGGAAAGGTAGGAGACTTCAGTGAATTGCAGAACCCCTAACTGCTTTTCTTCCGTAAGAAGAGAGGCTGATTTTACTGAATAATTTGACTGTAGAGTTTTTTTGAATGGAATCTCTGTACAAGGACTGATTTTGCAACTTTTCATGGAAGATCGTTGACAAAAAATTGCTAAACTTGTGATATAAGTCTTGATGATACCTTTTTATGTGTTCTAAAAGTAAGATATTCACAAGGGCTCTACTGAAGTTTTCTGCTATGATCAAATTATGGAACTTAACTTTTGTGTCTGTCACAAAATGCTTACAAAAGGGAAAATGTACAGAAAATGTCTGAGCTCTTTTGACGGTGCTCAGCTTCAGAAGTTCATTGCTCCACTCTTGAAAACATGTTCTGCAGCCCCTTAAGCAATCTGAACTCCCTTGCCTAAAGAATTTCTTGCTCTAACATGATGACAATTTAAATCAGAACAGAACACTGGATAATTAGATTATATTCTAAATATAAAGGTAAAACTTTTATACTGGAATAATGTAACTTTAACCCTTTACTAGCATGATGTCATCAGTGACTGGCAAGGTCTTTTTGAAGACCTGGGCAGCAAGAGGATACTTCATTAATGAAGTTGTCAAATGATCTCAGACTGAATTCCACACATTCTACTCAAGAAAAGTCTGTAAAACTCCACCAAAGATCCTGTTAAACTGAAGAGAAAATTCATCCCTCTCTAACATCTGATGTGATTGACCTTGGTCAAGTGAGATGTTGGTGAGGCATCCAGGAGGCGAGTCCCTTCTGACAAGGTTCTAGATGTGGCAAACCTCAGAAATGCTGAGAGGGAAGGAATTATTTCTGTAGTATCATTCTAGGTCCCTAACCTTGAGAAGGTTACTATTGGAAGGCCAACAGATTCACATATGTACATGATGTGGCTGGAATAAAAAGTTTCTTGGTAATGGTGCAATAAAGGAATTCTCTGAGTTCAGGGAGTCCCTCTAATGGCTTGTGTGAAATTCTTGGATGGGCGAGTGGTGTCTGACACCTACCTAGAATGTTTTTGCTTTCCAAGCAACTGTTTCTCAAACTATGGTATGTATCACGGCATCCAAAAAAGTGCCGTTTCTGTAGCAGCTTTCAGATACCTGCATGGACTCATGTTGCACTAGCGCTGCAGCACTAGGAGCCTTGAAGACCTTGCTGGGAGGGAGATGTATATGAAGAAACAAGAATCTTCTGGAGATGAAACTACTCCTCAGGTGAGCTATTTTTGTTCTGCCAGCAAACACTCTGCCTTTCCCTTTCCTTTTTTCAGAAGCACATATAGAATGCTGTTTATTTAGTGTGCCCTGTGCTTTTTCTCCTTTTTTTCTTTCTCATCATTTGAATAAAATTCAAAAATAAATTGAGCAAAATTTTGCAAGGGCTTCAGATAAGGATTATCAGGATCTAACCACAGTACATGATACTAATATGTTAAAACTCTGCTCTGTACATCAGTCTTGAAGAATTTACCGAGGTTTATTAAGGTTTGTCTTAAAAGCACATTTGATTGCCTGTAATTCAAATGATTGAAGTGCTGACAGTCTTCTGTTTTGATGCAGTGCATATAGATTTCAGCTAGAGCTTGAAACCCCAAATTGGGCCTATGTGTTACATGACTAAGCTGCTGTTATTAAGAGTTAGGCAACTGAGTGAAGGGAGCACGAAGATCCTGGAATGGGTTCCTGAGGACTGGACAGTAGAATTCTCTACAGGCTGCCTTGACGGTGTCTTCTCCAGCTCTGTTCAAAGCACATAAATGTGCCTAAATTTGTATCTCTCCATCCTGACAAAGAGGGAGGAGAATTTCTTGATTCATGTTTTTATGAAAGCACCATGAATTTGTCAAAAACATCAGCTTAGTGCAAGTGCACTGTCTTTGAATGGCTCTTCTGGGAGGATACTTTTAAGGAGAAATACCCGGTCAAAACCAGGCCCCTCTATTTGATCAGTAATCTTAGGACACTTGTTCAACTGCAGCTAAAGTTTTAGAGAGGAAATGTGACCCAAGAAGATCACATGGTCTGAGGTAAGTGATGGTTCAGAACAGACAAACACACTCTTGTCCCTGATCTTAAATTAGTTTTTTATTGATCTACAGAGTTGCTTTAAAATATGTGGTTTTAATTTTAGGGTCAATTCTTCCATATCTTGCATGAGCTACTCTGATAAAGAGAGTAAAACTGTTCAAAGTCTGGCTATGTTTTTGATTGTTGTGTTTTTTTTTTCTGATTTCATTTGCATAAGGGATATTCTATGCATGAAAAACAGATAAGCAAGCAAGCACATAAAAAGAAACTATATGTAAGAGCATACTTAAACAGGCCCTTAGCATTTTCTCTCATGTGATAATGTCCAGCTGGAGGAAAGCTCTCTCTCCTACAATGAAAACACCATTTTCATGAAAAATTCTCATATAAAAAATTAAACAGAGAAAATTGACCCCAAAACTTTTTCAATTGTTCTTACTAGTTTAAGATATTTTGTTCCCTTATCTTTTTTCTTCCTATCGCTTATAAGTTTATTCCAGGAAGATACAGAGAATGCAGCACCCCAGGCTGGATTCTCAACTAATTTCTCACGGTAGTAAACCATTTATAGATCTCTGTCTCTTCAGATTGAAGTGCCATTAAAGTAGAAGATGAGCCGTCTTCATCTTGTCATTTCACCATCCTGTAATTCTGCAGGAATGTCACATGTTTATCAGCCAGTGAACCTTGACTGCAAGGATATAGCTGTGTCATAGGTTATATGGTTCAAGGTGGGAGGATGCCAAGTGCCCTTTGCTTTAAGTACAGCAGCTGTATCTGCTACGTGAGCCTGGCTTTACTCCCTGTACAGCAGGTGAAGAGGTCATGAGAACTTCATGGGGAATACAAACTACCTGTTCCAGCTTGGCACACGCCAGTCATTGTGATTCATCAGCTGTGACTGCCTTGCAGTGTGGCTGAGCTTCTAGGGTTATTTTTTTTCTAAAGTTATAGGTTTGTTCTGAAGGGGACCCTGCTATTTCTGCTGTCACTGATGGCAACACAGTGCTTCATTGTGAGAGCTGTGCTCATGCCATCTGGTGACACGATGCCTGGAACAAAAGGTGATACATTAACAAAATGAAGAAAAAAAAAAAAAGTATTAAGGGTAAAGTTGTCTCCTGTTTTCCTTATGCACACATGCAGATATTTGTTTATTTACCTTTATTGCATCAGAAGGGAAAAATAGGCAGAATTTTAGTCTTTTTTTGTTTTTTTTCCCCACTGTGTGTATTTTAAGAAGTTTACAATACACACTGCACATATTCGCCCATACTGTGTGATGGAATTGAGCTGTAAGGCTATGAATGCAGTGGAGTTTTGAGGATCACATCTTGTGTTACTCAAGTATCTGATAACATCAGGGCTGAAGGAGAATGAGTGTGTGTGCACATGTGCGTAGCTATAACTCTTCATTTGATTTGTTCGTGGTAGAATTGAATTATATTCCACCCCTTCAGCAAACAGTTAACGTGTTTTCTCTCCTTCTGAACTGAGTGGTTGTGAACATTTTCAGCTGAACTTTTTCTCTGTGCTATCAAATGGTAGCAATTAAGCCTCACTATACTTGTGAGGTGCAATAACTGTGAACTGTTAGTCACCACCTGGAAGTTGGATATCAACACACAAGTAATAAGTTGGTTAGTCTAAGGTTAAGCAGTAGCTTTATGGTAGGTCCTGAAGGAGAATCTGGAAGTCTTTTCTTCCAGTTGTTTGTTCCAGCCCTGTGTAGAGCCTGTAGCTTCTCTGGGATCAGCTATATAGAAATTCCTTTCAGGCAGGACTCAGTACTCTCTTAATCTAAACCTTTTTTTGAAGTAAGCACCTCTGCTGCCAGAGCATGCTCCTCTGGGCTACCAGTCATTTGGTAATACCTATTCATGTTCTGAAGAGGCTGCAAGCCCTTCACAAGCAGGTTGCATTTCTCCTTTCATTTTGCTTCCGTGTCTATGATCTAGCCATGTAAACTAATACTCTTTTAAGTGCTTGATCTGCTATTGGCAAGTCTGTGATGATTGTTACCTATGGGTTTTAGTGTGATGATTTCACTCCAGATAGGGAAGCTTAACTAGTTGAAGTTGTGGTGAGTTCCTTGAGGGAAGGCATACTAATGTAAGGCAGTAGCTGCACTGAGTAGTAACACATGCCACCTGCTTGGAGCAGTGATGGGCTGGCTGTGAGGTGTCTAAAGGTTTGCTTCAAAGAGAGGAAAATTGAGCTTCCATCCTCTGTAGCTTCTTGTTGATGGCATAGAAGCAGTTTCTAGTAAGTTCTGAATGCGACTTTATTTTTTTTTTTCACTAAAAATTCAATCCCTCTCCATGTTAAATATATTGTACTATCCTAGTACTATCAAGGCAAAAAAAAAAAAAAAAACAAAATCCAAAACCAAACAACAAAGAGAAGGTGAAGTTTTTAATCACAGCTTGCATTAACCTCAACATGGATGCTTCCATCGGGTGTTTTAACGGGCAACATCTTTCAGATAACCTGTAAGAACATGCAGTAAGTATCCTTGAGTCTCTAAAATGACCTCTAGTAAATCTAGGGAAGTATTGAGATGAAATTCCTGTTATTGAAGCAATAAAATAAAAATGTTTTTGGGTAGTTAATCTGGGAACAGTGGGGAGAGGGGAGTAGCAGGGAGACAGAGAAATGGCCAGACAGTACAGTACAAGTAAAAATCATAAATGCAACTTGATTTCTTGGGGGGTGAAAGAGGTATATGGTTACTTTTCAAAGCACATGATATTATTTCACACATGGAACTATTTGAAGTATCCCATCAGGGCTGGACAGCAATGCAAACAGACCGGTAGAAATTGAATTGCCCTGTCAGGGTGCTCTCTTCTCTCGGATAACATCAGGAAGACGGGTTTGACCAAAATTCTGAAAACTCATTGTGAAAATTGCAATCTTCAATGTTTTATAGAATCATAGAATGGTTTGGGTTGGAAGGAACCTTTAAAAGTCATCTTGTCCAACACCCTTCCCCCCCCTCCCCATTAAGCAAGGACACCTTTACCTAGATCAGGTTGCTCAGAGCCCTGTCCAACCTGATCTTGAATGTTTCCAGGCATGGGACATCTATCACCTCTCTGGGCAACCTGTGCCAGGGTTTCACCACCCTCTTTGTAAAAAATTTCTTCCTTCTATCTAGTCTAAATCTGCCCTCTTGTAGTTCAGAAACATTTCTCCTTGTCCTCTTGCAACAGGCCCTGCTAAATGGATTGTCCCCATATTTCTTATAAGGCCCCATCAAGTACTTTCTTACAGGCCCCCTTTACGCTACCCTATATTCTCATCTTACAGTTTCCAACTGCCTCTTTTCCTAGAAACAATAAACCCAGGTTTTACTCGGTTCTTTTCTTCCTGCTCCTTTGCAGCTTTGGAAGGAGCAGCAATAACTGAAAGTGTAGTATTGACGAATCTTTGGTGGACGAGGAGATGTGAAGATTTATATAACAGTGTGCAGTGTAAGCTTAGTCTGTGGAGTGCTATTGGATATGTTAGAAATGCACCAATTGCTGCAGAAATTATAAGTCTTCCACTGTAAGTGGCAATGAGAAAATGTGAAGTTTTGTTTTTTATGTAAGAGTGGACTTTGTATAAAAAGCACCCAAGGGTTCCTAATGTTCCCATATAAAAGTCTTCCCTACATAGCAGTCATTAAGCTGTGAATTTTTAAAAATTTTTACAGAGCCTGAAATTACTCCATTTCAGTAATGTCCAAGTTTATGTAGTTCGGAAGCCGAATTTAATTTCTTCTGGGTTGTGCTTTTATACCTCATGTATCTTAGAGCATAAGCAGGTCTTCTACTTTGATCATAAAAATTTAGCTCATTAAGGGGATGAGTTTTAAAAGTTTTCCCCAAAATGTATCTTTATGGAGTAAGATTTACACTAAGTATGGAAAAGGCTTTATGAAAACACAGTAGCAAAAAAACCCCAGACAGATCAGAGACATCATAGCTATGTACTGGCTCTTAAATGTGCCTTCTCCTTGTGACTGTAGTGCTTGGCACTTGATAGCCTTGGCACAGCAGCTGCAGTGCTAGATATTTCAAATTGGCTCGGTTGACTTGTGAGTGTTGTAGTAGTTTTCTACCAAAAGCTATGATGCTTGCAGTCATAAGTATGGTGTGTAAGTGCTTGCTGGTTCTCTCACGACTGAAACAAAGAAATCAACCAAGAAACACACTGGTGTTATCAAGAGGAAGCTCCTATCTTGAGTATAGTGGAGTCCATTCCCACCACAGCTTTATAAACCTTGTGGATTTTCTATTTTAACCTGTCACAAGTGATATGCAGTTGTGGTGCCATACTGCAGCAAAGGTTTGAAGTCCATTGTAAAATAAAGGTAACTATTGACCTCACGCAAACTTTTTTTTTTCAACATAAAGTCACTTTTTACAGTGTGTTCCAAGGTCCTGTAGATATGTCTTTACAAGATGTTCTAGTGTTAGTAGAGTGTTTGGGTATTTCTGTGCCTGTGCAGTAGCCCTCAGGGCAAATTTCATTATCCACCTCTGAGCTTGCTGAGATGCATCCGTGGCAACTTGTGCTGAGAACAAAATGGAGTTAGAAGCAAAAATTACAAGGATTTTTTTTTTCTGGTTTTAAACATGTAACAACCCAGTATTTTCCTCTTCTCAGTATTGTCTTGATAATGGATGGGGTTTCAGATTGTTTGCGTAGTACTCTGTTGCTGTATCTCAGCTGCATTATTTTCATCCATCAGTAGTCCACGGGCACATGTGCATGTACACACATGAGCAGACAATGAAACCTACCATGAAATTTCTAGTTGACCTCTCCCCCTGCTGCAAGCTGAACCACAATTAGAATGCCACTGGTAAGGGGCAGCCTTAGATCCTCCACAGGTAGTTACTGTTATTTGTCATATAGTGATAGCTGCTACGCATCTTGCTGTCCAATGGTAAAACTACAAAAACAGAGTGGTTGATATTGGAAGGGCCTTTGCTGGAGACTGTCACAGAGGTACCCACAAAGCAAACAGCAGCTGCTATCCAAAATGGGTTTTATTGCAACCTGGGCAACTTTGCCCCTTGCTCCTTCTGTCTAAATATAAGTTTGGATGTCTGTTGAGAATTAACTACTGCAGAACTAAACCTTAAAGTGAGATGAGCCAAAATGGGCTCATTAAGGGGAAGCCTCCAACACCAGAGTGCCCAAGATACCACTCACCCAAAGGGGGAGTGTGGGGGTGAGGCTCCCTCAATCCATGGAAGTGTCCTTGGATGGTGTGTCCAAGGGGAGGGTCTGACGGCCAGGCCCACTGCTCTGTGAAGAACCAACTCCTCTGGCTCTAGGGAAGGACCCCATTTATACCCTAGTCAAGGGTGCACTGTGGTCATTCTGCCTGTTTGAGGGGACAAGCCCAGACAAAACACAGACAAGCACAGACCCGGAGCCTGTTTGCTAGGTGGTGCAGACCCCAAGACACGAGTTGTTTGCTTTTTCGGGGGGGGGGGAGGGGGCAGCTGCACCTGCCACATACTCTTCAGTATGTCCAGGTCTTGCTTGTACTGAGGAGCCCAGAACTGGACACAGCACTCCAGCTGTAGCCCTACCAGTGCTGAGTAAAAGGGAAGGATCACCTCCCTTCACCTGGCAACACTCTTCCTAATGCGGCCCAAGAGGCTGTTAGCCTTCTTTGCCACAACAGCACGTTATTGTCTTGGGTTTGACCTTGAGTCCACCAGGGACCCCAGGTCCATTTCTGCCAAGGTATTTTGTAATCTATCAGCCCCCAGCCTCTCCTGGTGCAAGGGGTTGTCCCTTCTTAGGGGCAGGACATTGCACTTCTCTGTGTCAAACTTCATGACCTGCCTGTCAGCCCATTTCTCCAGCCTTTTGAGGTCCCTCTGATGTCAGCACAACCCTCTGGCATACCAGCCACTCCTTTCAGTTTTGTGTTGTCTACAGCCTTGCTGAGGGTGTACTTTGCACCATCATCTGGGAACTTCAAAGGGAACCTCTCATTTGTTTTCTGTTTCCAAGTGTTGAACACTACAGTGAACTTTGTGGGGATTATTTTTTATTTTATATTTTTTATTGGAAGCTGAGTAATAAAAAGGCTATTGCTTGTTATCAAAGCAAGAACTGAGGACTCGAGCCTCTTTGCCTTGTCTTGCTTTGCCATGGTCATCATAGGGCTGCCTTCTCCCGTTACCTTCTGTCACATAGTGTTGGCAGTCACAGTGGACACATCTGTAGTCCTGAGTTGTCCTTACCAAAACAGTTATCTCACCAAAGGAAATGTAAATGTAAATGTCCAGGCCTAGGAACTTTAAGGGGTGGTTTGAGTACTCAGAGGCTACATTCCAACATTGGGATCTTTGAAGGGGGATGGTGCTAAATTTTGGGAAATGTGCCAGTAGAACAGATAAGTAGAACATAATTTAGTCCATTTGAATACTTTTCATTTGCTGGGGAGAGCGTTCCTATTATTTCTCCTTCCCCATGATTGGGATGGGACATGGCTGAAGGATCAGTCTTTACTGTTTACATTCCTCTGAGGCTTCACAACCTACTCACCTCAATGCTTCTGTGTTAAGATGTTAGAGGGAAAGCTGTCAGAGTTGACATACCGCTGGTATCTTTGCTTTCTTGTTTCAGCTGTTTCATGAGAGGGAAAGGAGCTGTCTCTGTTCACCACCTCATCCCGGATCTGCATTTATACATCCCTCTCAGCTTTGCTTAAAGGAGTTGTGTAATGGTATGGAATGCTACCGCAGTCAATTGAGATAATTATCAACAGATAGTTGAAAGCAGATTACCATGGTGTTAACTGTATAACCTTATGAACTATGTATTGCTATTACTGTGACTGTCTGTGCTTGCAGTGAGATCTTGACCAGATTTTCATAAGTCTTTACTGCAGGCACAGAAATATTGAAGTCCAATAAGCTCTTAAAGATATGTTAGTACAAAATGTGTTGAATGTTAAATATAAAAAGAAATTAATTTATGAGCTCTTGAAGGAAATCTGCTTCTTATCGGTACTATTGTAAGATGAGTATACTGGAGATAGGAAGATCTGAGTCGAGGATTTCTGCATCAGCTAATTTTAGGCAAGGAAAACAAAGGAACTTAATCTTCCTGTGTAGCCAGCGTAAGGATGTGGATGCCTTTGAAAGGAGCAATTTAGTGGACGGAAATCAATGCTTTGCTTTATCACATCTATACTTATTGCTGCTTCTTTATGTAGGGTTTTTGGCTTTGTCTAACTGGGTTATCCTGTAGAACTGTAAGGCTGTTTATTTTAGTAGCCTCTAGCTATAAAGTTATGGAATATTTTGAAAAATCAAATGTTCTGGCAAAATAATTCTGTGTAGAACGTAGCTGCTTTAAACTACTGCCTCACAAGCTTTTTGCATGGAAGTATCATGATCAGCTCCAACATATGTGACAGGCATGTGACTATGTGGAAACAATAAACTTACACATTCTGCTGTTTAACATGGTCCTGTAAACAACTTGTGGCTGCTTATCATGGCCAGATGTTTCCTATACTATGATGTATGGATTGTGACTTGGTTTTCTGGGTTCATGACCTGTCTGGTTTCTTTTGGTTTTGATTTGTGTTACCTCTGTGCCCCCCAGCAAAGTTACAAGTGAGAAATTAAAAGTATACATAGAGTTATCTGCTCTGGTTACAGATTGTGTATTGGCATATGAAGAGTCTCTTCTCATTTTCAGTCTAAGGAAAAATTAGTTTAATTCAAGTAGGAGTAAGACTGAGTTATGCCTCGCATTATTATTTGTACACTTATTTTCAGCAAGGATGAGGGATCGGGTGAAAACTGTTGGCAGTGTCACTTTTTCATTTTTGTCAGTTCTGGCATGTGGGAAGAGACAGGAACAGTTCCATGTTTTCATTCTGGAAACATTACTAATCGCTCATAGCAGCTGGAGGAGATTCAGTGGAAAGCACAGGACAGTGAAAACATTGCAATTGAAAGTTTTATCATAGAACAAAAGCTGATGATCTCTTCTTTTATTGAGAACTAATTAATCAATGCCCATTCTGGAATAAGGAAGATATGAATAAGAATGTAATATTTCTTTAATTGTCTTATTAAAAGTGACATCACTAAGCTTATGGTTAAATGTTTGAAATGCTGCTTTGGATTCTGAAGCAATATGTTGACACCCAAAAGACTCGAGAACTGGTTTTCTGATTCTTATTTTTGTCTAAATATTTCTAACATTTTTAAGAACATCTCTTTTGGATTCTACTGCTGACAGTGTAATAATGATTAATAATTTCAGTTACGAGATCTTAAATTCCTCTTAGCCTTGTTGAGCAGTTCATGGGAAGAGAAGATAAAACTTTAGTTTTGTGAATGAAGTTCAAGTGTGAGGCAGAGGTGGAAAATTATCTCTGAGTCTATGTTCTGTTGAGCAGTACACACAATATTTCTCTTGCAGCTTCCTCAATTCAAATCATATACCAGTTTGTCAGCCCTATTTTTCCAAAAGTGTCTGTGCCTTGAATACCTCTA
The DNA here is from genome assembly GCA_027560015.1 of Chloroceryle amazona. Taxonomy (NCBI): domain Eukaryota; kingdom Metazoa; phylum Chordata; class Aves; order Coraciiformes; family Cerylidae; genus Chloroceryle; species Chloroceryle amazona. Next base: position 87,129 of record JANHFX010019195.1, on the reverse strand, counting down.
GAAAGCATGGCTGCTTCTTTATGTACTCTCTTGTGGTGATGCAGCTGTGATACAGTTTAGCTGCATTACAGTTGTAGTTGCATTATGTCAAGCTTGAGCCTTTGCAACATTCCTGGCTTTCTTCTATCAGTTTAAAACATTTTGGATCAAGCTGAGAGGGAGAAAAGTATTTTAATGTGTTAAGCAAGACTGAGTGAAGCACTGCCTTGCAGTAGTAACAGCATTACCAAGGGACTGGGTTAAGGTTGTCTGATGATATTTGATAGGAAGGATAAATTATATAGTTAATTAAATAAACGGGGGGGGGGGGGCGAGGAAAAGAGTTATGTTCTCATTAAACCATTTTCTGTTCTTGATTCCTTGGCATGTAGGTTACAGTAACTCACAGACAATTGTATGGAGTCGTAGGCAGCTAAGCATAAAAGAGCAGGATAGAGAGAAGATTGAAATCAGGAACCATTTTCCTTCTCACATACCTTCACACACCCACATCCATGATAGGAAATGCTTCCAAATGAGCCCCCTGTGGCTAAAAGCTTTTAAAGCAGATAAGTTATCCTATAGACTCAGTTCCTTCTTGTTCTATGGGAGAAAAAAGTGCAGTGTCTTGGTCCTGTTTCTTCTTGCACACGTGCCATCCTCACCAAGTAAAAAGTCCTGAAAATTGTTTCCAGGTTTTTTATGTAAGGTGATAGCACTCTGTACAGGGAGACCGCGTAACTTGTCCCTCTGTCATTATTGTTTGAGACAGTAAATTTAAGACCAAATAACCTCGGGTTAGGGTAGATTACCTGGCTTTGTGTATTTGTCAATACAAAGTTAACACTAATTTGAAGAAATGCAATACTCTCCAAACTAATGGTATTTTAGTGACGTGCTCATTCCTTCTACACTGAAGGGAAATCAGAAATAAGCTCTTCCACATATGTAGCAATTTCTCACAGTGAGAAAGATTGATACTGACCAAGTCTTTGTATTTCTATCAGGCCTGGACCTCTTGGGCACTTTGAAATCATCTTTCTTCTGAATGATCACTTCTGCTGTTGTTTCTGTCTGTAAACATGCTGGAGCCAGTGAGGTCCATAGAAAATGTACATACATTTCACTTCATATCACATGTTGAAATAATTTGGCATTAATATTATTGAGGCAGGGTTTCTTAAACCAAAAGTGCACTTTTTCTTTCTATTTAAAAAAATGGTTTCTTTGGGATTTTAATAGAAGATTTGGTTTTCCTCCTTATGTGATGGTAATATGGTGGTAATTTGGTATGCACATATTTCTACAAACTCACTGCAAGACAACACCTGGCTTGTGATACTGTTCTGCTGAGATGTTTGGGGCTTTTTAGTTTGTGTTTTTGTTTGTTTGTGTTTTTGTTTGTTTGTTTTATCCTTTCTTTAAAATTTTCTTTGTTACCAGCAATACTCTAAACTCTCAATTTTGAATATTGTTTCCTATTATAGAGAGATAGATCCATGTAGTTTTGCAGCAAAATCCCATTTCAGCTTTGTTCCATGACCTTCTGGTAGTGCTATGAGCTGTCATTATCTCTTTGCCACTTAGCTTGACTTCTGTAAGTATCATGACCACTTACCCCAGTGCCCTTGGCTGAATTCGGTAATTCTGGCTGTTCAGAAATAGCCTTCTCTCTGACGGTGGCTCAGATTTTTGACAATACTCTTGTTCTTGATGATCCACTCTGCCTTTTAAGTAGTGCTTTCAAGCTGGCTCAGCTTACCTCTGCAGTTCTTGTCTTTATGGGTACAGTGAAGAATTCTTCCCCTCACAGGGCTGGCCTTACAGAATAACAAATACAAGTGCCTGGATATCTCTGCTTTGTTTTCCTGTTTCCTCTTAATGCCTGCCTTAAAATTCTCACTTAAAAGGGAAGGCTGCCACTTTCCATTTGATTGTGAGTTCAATGTTCGTGTTCAGTTAATGTGTTTTCATATAGCAAGGCCACGCTGCCTCAGCAGTTAGCTAGACTTTTTTCAAGTAGACATTTGTTTTTAGATGTTCTTTCCAAGTATTTTTTGACCATCTGTTGATAATGAAGCTGATGTACAATCCAGCAGCTCACTGCCTTTTGCTGGAGTGATACTTCTGCTCTGCCTGGCTGATCTCGTGCTGATTGCCTTTTCATTCACCACTTTATTTTTCAGGATGTGGTAGCTGGCTTCCAGCTCCTATCAACGTTCAAGTTACAATGTGCTGAGGCAGTATCCTGTGGAAGCTTACTCCATTTATTGTCTCAGGTGGTGAATGTAGTTGGAGACCATGTCAGACCATGTCAAAGTCTTTGAGAACATGTCAGTTTAAAATCCTAATGATTATTGCACTGATAATTCTAAGGATGGATATCTGCAGGAGCATTTCTACTTCTTCAGGGTCAGTAAGAAACAAGTGTGTTACCACTTATGAACTTCTGAATGACTCATAATCATCCTGGTTTTATTCAATTTTGCTTGTTTTGTGTCTATAGTGCAAGTTAATCTATGCACTTTTTTTTTTTAGTTGGATGCTGTGACTTTTACTCCCTCTGTGAAATTTCAGTCTTTATACTTTCTCATGTGGCTAATTGTTGTTTAAAGACCTTGGTTTGATCTTACTGTAGAGTTTTAATTTTCACTATTTAGACTTAACATAGAAAAAAAGAAAAAGTGTTGTTTTTCTGTTTTTGGCTTCTGATTTCGTGTTCATTTACTGCTATCTTATTTTTTACTTGGGGATGCCACGGGGTATCAGGGGTTGGAAGGGACCTTGGAGGTCTTCAAGTCCAATCCCCCTGCCAGAACAGGATCATATAATCTAGCAAAGGTTAAACTTTTCGTTTTTATTTTTGTGTTTCATTAATGTCTTACGTGAGAAATCTGAAAATCATTGACAGTGAATTTGATTCTGAACCCCCTGACACATTGCTTCTATGAATACATTAAATTTTTTTTTCCATTAAGGATTCTACACAACATCACTAGTTATCTTCTTGTATTCTTTTTGCTTCTTGCACATTTGTTATTGACTGAATGCTGGGTTGTTCTTTATTTTCCCATGCTGCTTGCTTGCCCCTTTCTCCTCAGTGTATCTCCTCTACCCCTGTTTGATTTGTGACTTGTGTTTGTGCACAAGCTTTTCAACCAGCTTTTTGCGAGTCTCTAATGTGTGGTAGAGTTTGCATCAACTTTCTCTGCTTTCATTTCAGCTATTGCATTTTCCATTTTTGTTACCAATGCCATCTGTTCATCTCTGGAAACTAGTTAATTACATGAGTCTGTTGGGGTTGTTTTTTTTGTAGGTTGGTGTAAACTTATTGTGTTGTTCCTTCAACTTCTTGGTAACACTGTTTAAAAATGTCTTTCACATGTGACATATTTTTCTGTGTATTTAAAATACTTCTGGAGGATTCTCAGGGTTTCCACTCGCTTACCCCTTGCAGTCTTCTGGTTCATTTAAATGCCCTAGCACAGTGTAGCAGCAGTTTTTAATTGCTGCTCCTTGCTCTGCTGCACTTGGCTTCCACCTTCCAGCTCCCCCTCCTTTTTCTCTCTTCTTACTGCAGTTTCATAGTGACTCTCACTACCTTAGGGAAATGTTACTTATTAAACATCTTCCCTTTAAAGTTCATCTGCTTGGACACAAAATTATGATCTACTAAGAGATTCCCATTGGTTATATTTTATTTAAACCTTTCTTTGCAATATTCATATCTAATTTCATGCCTGTTTCCACAGTGTTTCATCTAGACCTGTTCCGTGCTTTGCTTCACCATGAAGCCAGAATAACCCTGCAGGTTTTTTTCTAGCTTTTTAATTAGATCTGTATGCAAACAGTTGTGGTTTGGTTTGTTTTTTTTTAGCCCTTATTAAGTTTTATTTAATACAATTTAGAAACCTGATTGAAGTTTACTATCTTTTCTGTGCTTTTGCTGGGGTCTGTAAGACTGCAGTCAGGCAGATCTCTGGAAATACTTTTCTGTTCTCACAGTATTTTGCAAATCAATAGCCATCACATTGAACAGTCAAAGCTATTTCATACCCACCTGGGATCCCCCTTATCTGATACACTTTAATGTACTGTCTCATACATAATTTTCATCAGGTAGTGCTAGTGTCTTAAGTAGCTAAATTAAATATCTGTGAAATCAAACTAAGTCAAGTCAATGAGAGTCAAGTAAGATAAGGTAAATCAATAGAGGAACTCTGCCAGTCCAGGAAAGCAAAAGTCTTTCAGCTACTTCTAGCAGAAAATCTACAGTACAAAACCTGGTTCCTGCGTCCTGACTTGTACAAACTGATGTTATTTTAGAGAAAGGGGGATGCAGGTTTTTGTGAGAGAATAATGGAGGAGCATGTGTAGAGCTGTGGGAGGCTTAGCTGTGCATGGCTGTCGTAGGAATGGTGTCTGGCCACACCACTTGCAGAAACAGGCAATTCAGGGAAAAGTCTCTGCTGAGTTGCTCTTCTTGTGGACCTTATTGCAAGACTGTGGAATCAGAATAGGTTTATTCACATGTTATGTGATGTTTCAGAGGAGGTCCGAAGTGCTGCTTTTGGTGCCTTGGCAGTCTGAGAAGAAATTGAGAAGCACAGAGGACTGCAACAGGTGAATGAAAGGAACACTAATGAAGTTTTATTGGTTGTCAGCGAGGCTTATGTTTGAGCTTTGTTTGTGCTATAGATGGAGGCTGAAGTCATGTCCTATAATGTTTTTGCCTCCTCTCATCCCTGTTTTTCAAACTATTTTCTACCTATTCCGTATTTTTGTGTGTGAAAAAATCCTACTTTTCTTGTCATGAAAAAGGCTGTAATTGAACATCTCAACTTGAAAATGTCACTGGTTCTTCCAGTATAAAACATCATATTCTTACATTCCTTTGTTGCTCTGAACAAAGAAAAATGTTGTATATTAAAATTATAGACTGACAACAAGCCAGTGAATTATGGATTTCAAAACTCAGCAAGTTTGCTAATTGCTACATCAACCTAATCAAGTCTTGACGTAAGTGCAGCTCCTTGACTTTTAATGCACATAGTCTACCATCTGAAAGACAACTGACAGATCTATAGGCCCGATGAAGCTCTCTGAACAGTCTTGTCTCTTACGCTAATGGGTTGAATTGACTTTAAATCTTATTTCTGTAGTTTCAGCTTCCAGTCATTTGTCTCAATACTACTTTGTGTGCAGGACCTCAATGCAGTCATAATCCCAAAGGAGGTAACTGAGTAATTTTCTAAACTAAATATCCTGGATTCCGTTGATAGTTTTCATCTTTTAGTTATTTTAGCAACTCTTGTTTGAAACATTCTTGGTTTTTTTTATTATTTTTTTTTTCTTCTTAAAATCCTCTTTGAAATGTGAATTTTTGGGTGCCATGATCCAATACAACACTCCACTGAAGTCATAGTAGAACCAAATGCTGAGATGTATAAAATTTCCCTGTTTTTCTCATCTGACTTGTTGATGTGTACAAATATCCCAGTAATCCTTCAACCTAGTTGCATACTGAGTGCTTATGTTCATCTCATTACCCCTACTTTTTCCATCGGCACTGTTTTCTTGTGTAATCTCTCACACTGACGTGTGGCTTTCATTTTTAACTCTGTATGATTTTACATTAATGTATGGAGTCATGTATTAGATGTTTGCACCCAGGGTGCCTGTTGCAGTCAGAGGTCACAGTGGGCTTTTGAGCACATCCTGCTATGTCTCTGCAGTAAAATGATGCCTGTGAAAGTTGGCTGGACTTGCTTTCCTGTGCAGATTTCTGGCTGAGATAGACATGTTTCCTACCAAGAACCATTTCAGGTGTAGAGAATTTCACCAGTGAGGAAGGCCTGGAAAAAATGAAGTTGTTTAGCCTCAAGAACAGTAACGGAACTCCCAAAGCAATAAGAATATACTGCACGGGGGAAAAACTATCACTTCTCGTTGACATCTACGGTGAATAAGGAAGAAATGAGTTGGATCATGAAGGACTCAGCTTAAACACTTGAAATGTCCTTATAATAGCAAGTACAGTGAAGACCTGCCATGAATTCCCTAGGCATTTGTAATCACCGATGTCTTTAAGAATAGGCTGGATGTAACTAATGCCAATTTAGGATAGGATGAACAAGCCATTTCTTCCAATTCTCACACAGATACTCCTGCTTAGTAGTTCACCTGAAATCATGACCCAGATCCTCCTAAAATGGAAGCACTGTCTGCCACTGAGACATCTCTATGGCAAAGAGACCTTTTTAGAAAGACAGTTATTATAAGAAAAGGTTCTGCATTAAAGGCTGTTGTTACTGCAATGAACTTTTCGTATTTTCAGTGAGGAGTTCTTATTAGCAGTTGATATTCATGAATTATGCAGCTAAGCACTCAGACTTGCCACTTATTAAGAGCACTGACAATTTTTTCAGGACAAATTCTTTTAGAGTAATTGATAACAACCCCAGAGAGCTACCAAATCTGAATGAATCAATGCTTGAAGGAAAAACAATTAAAGAACTAATAGAGATCAAAACATAAATCTCATGTGCCATGGCTAAATAACAAGATTTGACTGCCTATCAGTTGTTACTGCTCTGAAATGACTTTTCCTTAAGCATAATCAGAAATTATTTTAATTATTTGAATTTATTTCAGCAAGTGGCCTTTAATATGTTTCCATGCGCTTTTAGTGCCACTCAAAGCAGATAGAACTTGGCTTGTCTCAATGAAAATAACATACACTACTATGCTCGTGTGAATTTATGTAAAACATCCAATTTTAAAATGCATTATGTTCTTTAAAAAGGGTAACTGAAAACTCTGATAACTGAAGAGAGAGCCAGGTGCTTTTATCTGCGCAATAACAAGGATAAGTATAACACGTAAGTGCCTGGCTTTTAGTGGAGATGTACAATAGCAGTATGAATGTGCAAATGTGTGTGAAAAAGTAAAGCAGAGTGATGCAGATACCTGATTGCATCTGCTCTCTTTTACATATTTTGTAGTAACTACATGACCTCTTCAGCCCTGATCTTCATATAGTGTCCCTAACCCCCTCAACTGCTGAACGTTAATTATTGGACACATTTTTAGCACCTTCTTTTGTGTCTAATCATCTACAGAAGCAGAAATCAAGCCATTCTATGAAAAGTGCTCTGCATTGCTGAACCTCTTAATTAGGCGTAGTAACTCTGGGTTTCTGACTAAATCTCCCCCAAGTAAAAGGAGGGCATGAAACTGTTTTGGTAAGAAATGGCATGAAATGTGTTATTTCAATTTGAGATTGCTTGGGATAGACACCACTGCAAGAAGATACAGTGTGGAGCACCTGAATTTAGTGCCATAGGCTCAGCTTTTACAATATATGCAATTAGTATTAGTCCAGCATTATGCAATCAGCTTGTGCTTGGTCTCAAAGTGGATGGGGGGGATATTCATGTTGCAGTAGAGAGGAACATTTAAACCTCTTACAGTACAATGGGATATTATGTTGGTCTATGGATAAAGCAAGTTTTGCGTAACAGAGGTAGCTAAACAACATGCTCAGAACAAAACGGTTTTGTATAAGAAGCAAAAGATACTGTAGAGGGATTGTCCCCACCCTGAGGAAAACTTTCTTTCTGCCTTCTGTACTCTTGCCCTTTTACCCCGTTTACTTCCAGTACATTTGAACTTGCATCTTCCCACTAACAGCACACCCTGTGTCTGCACTTTCTAGACTTGGCTTTTTTTCCTTTACTGTGAGAGTTATACCAACTGGCAACTCTGGAAAGATTTATTTATTTTTTTCCTGATTTATCTGATGAAGATGTTTATGAAAAGTAAATGCAAGATGTGGGTTCTCATGATGCCCCATCTTATCTTTTGTGTGTTCTGTTCTTGTGAGGAGTTAATAAACCTCTGAATCAGGAGCCTCTACCAGTGAGGCTTAGCTGTGAATTCGGAGGCAAAGAAGAATCTGGGTCTGGGGCCAGAGCAGAGATCCTGTGAATTGTTTGGGTTTCTCTGTGTGTGCTGGCAATGACACACACTAGTAGGACTGAGAAATCAGAATTTTCTTTTAAGGATGCTGTTTCTCTTAAGCAAGGTTGCCTCAAAAACATAATGATTAAGCAGGGACTTATTCAAACCAGCAAGTGGGTCAGACTTACTCTTTGGCCTCCCAGTTCACGGTATCATAAGACTTTTCCTCTGCTAATCTTGACTACACAGCATGTTTCTTGAAGCTACACCACTTGCTGACACAAGGAAGTAATGTAAAAACCAAGAAGGCTTAAGGCTAGAAGATTCAGAAATGTCAAAAGTGAAAATCCTTGCCATCACATAACTGCATTTTATGGCAAATTTAGAAATGAGGAAAAAAGCCAAAAAACCTTTAACAGTTATGTCTCCACAGACCACGAACAAATACTGTGTCTTTGGTCTGGAATCTGGAATAGAAACAAGCTCAGATAAGCCAGCCTAGAACAAGAGCTTGTTGCTATGCTCATAATTCCTCCCCACCACACATGTGCACACACCTTCAAAGTCACCACTGTATTTATCACCTGACCACTGGTAAAAGGTTCAGGCTTAATTCATCACCATACCCTCTAAATCAGCGAAGGAAAGATCCCGGACAGTTGAGTGTATACATCTGAACCACTGTAGGATGTGCTTAAGATGTACAAGCCTTGTACAGAAGTAAGGCTCTGTGCACTAATATCAGAAACTGTTGTATAGAAAGCTCGCTAGCATAGTTTTGACTGTTGTGGATGAACAGGTGCTGAATAAGTTTTGCATCTCTTCCTGTTTTGGCCTGACTGAAAATTATCTCTGGAATTCAAATCTCTCCCAGTTGCTTGCAATCTGAGTGATGACTGCTTTATTCCCTCCTTTTTTACGCTGCTCTTTTTTCATGTCTCCTTCCTATGTGATGCCTTTTTCTCTTACAACTTCTTGTCATCTCATCATTGCGTGAAACACTTCTTCCTTGTTTTGTTATCACAAAACTGCTTTAGAGACAAAATATCCTGTAATTTTCAGAGGTCCCTCCTGCTTCCTTCTTGCTGCTTTTCTGCTTGCTGTATATCATATCTTGCATCTCCAGTCTCTCAGAAGGTATGTTTAAGATCTTTGTGTTTATTTGATATAACCAAAGAGTTTTTACTAAGGCTGAAGCAGTCATTTAGAACAATGAGGATTATAGCAATTTTGCGGTGTGTACAGAGACTGTCGGTAGGTGCTTGGGAAAACAACCTTATTCTCTGCCAAGTGCCTCAGGGTATTATTTCACAAAAGGTACACCTACTGCAGAAATGTCAGGGTGTAGGGTAGCAGCTGGAAGCTGTAGCACATTTTGACTCTTTCCCTGCTCAGCTACCCTCTGACTAGCATGTAGGTGGGGGTTTGCAGCTACTTAGCGTAACATAAAGAGCATATGGAGCAGTTTGAATGTCTGGGGGAGGAATGTTCCTTCTTGGGCTTTATTGCCAAATGGAGTGACAGCATCTTATTATTATGTTTATGTCAATTTGTCCCCAGCTGCTAACTCAAGGTGAGAAGCGGCTTCTCTATATCTGCTGATGACTGGGCTTCTCAGGAGCACAGAGCAGGAAAGGAAGATCCCAGGAAAGGATGACTTGTCTTTGGTACATCTCTGGCATGTTACGTGCCCTCCTTAGTAGCTCTGGACAGGAGGGGCCAATTTTGGGTCTGAAGATAAAGCCAAATTTATAGAGTGTTGCATGTCATGGTTGACTTAAACCAAAGCAAACTGTGATTGGGAAAACTAAATAAGAAACTATTCCTCAGATAAAGGCTGGCTCTGAAGGTATGGTTAGTTCCCCTTGGACTGCTGAGATGAGATGTGCAGTTCTGAGTTTATCTGTTATCTCTATGACATAAGCATCTGTTAGCTGGTTTCCAGTTCATCTATCCTATTTACATCAGCAAGTTTGTCAGTTACCTGTGTGGGCTTTCATTAAACTATGCATTTCTGAAAAAAAAAATACAGAGTCATTATATGGTATGAACACAACTATGGTAGTTGTGTTCATAAACTGAATTTCTTTTATTTCTTAATCAGTTTTCAGTGCCTTATCAACTGACTGATGAATAACTAATGTTCCAACCAGCTATGCACCATGGCTTTATTTCCTCACTACAATATTCCATGCAAATGACTACTGAAACAGTGCAGCTTTGGAGTCAGATTAATTTTACTGAAGCTCATTTAGAAGCAAGCCATCAAGCTCTCTACAGGAAATCACTGTAGGATTTCTACTGCTTAAAGAGAAAAAACAGAAGAAGAGCTTCACAATTTATGGGAAATAATTTGTCCTCCCACATGGAAAGACTTGATTAATGTGGTAAGTATGCTTTGAGAACATTTCTTACTTCAACATGAAAGGTAAGAACACTTCAGGCCATGTATTTACAACCATTATCTCAGTTAATTACCCATCCAAAGGGAAACATTTAAAGATAATCTCCATTTTTTAGTTAGAGATCTTAATCTGCTCTGCTTTTCCTTCACAACACACAGCTCCTAGATTACTATGAATTTTCTTCCTAGGTCTCTGTCACACAATTTAAGAATCTCTTTTATTTCCATATCAGATTTGGTGCTGTGTGGGAAGTCTCTGTGTGTACATGGAGCTGGTGCTTTGCAGTTGGGTGAAAGCGTGCAATGATAAATTACAGATCAGCCCTACTGTTGGTAATACTAGTAAAATGGGTACTGAAGGAAAAATAATCTTTCCAAAAAACAGTTGAGCCTGGTGAAAGATATGCAATTGGCTGACATGTACAGATAACATCTGCTGATGTCCTCTTCATGTTGATTGTAGTGTTCAGCACTCGGTAGTATCACATGGAATTGGAGAAATCTTTACATTCTTTCACATTAAAGTTATTTTTATCATCTTCTTCCCCATCAAAGATGTCTTAAACTTGGTTGTTTCATTCCATTTTCATAAAGCTGGATTAGTCTAATAATGCCTCATATTTAGATGCCAGCAAATAACATTTTTTTTTTATGACATTTAAAAAGCCCTATTCACTGTCAGTATTACTAAATAAAACACACTGTGAAATGAATATCATGCTTACACTCCATAATGACCTTTTGATGTTTTGCCATGATCTGCAGAAGTGGTCACTTCATACTACATTATCCACTAGCCCATATCAGCCGTGACTGATTCAACATGATGACAGTCAATGCTTTGCTTCCTACCAGCCAGCACTACCACTCATGACTGCTAATAACAGCACTATGAAGTGACTTGTGGAAGAGGGGCTTGTGTACAGCCTGCCTTGCTGCAGGCATCAATAGAGTTATAATTTTTACGAGGTTTCTTAGGAAGTGATGGATTTCAGATGCGAAGGATATTTTCCAGAGCATTGCTTCTAAAGTGTGCTATGAGCTATTGGTGACACTTTGATTGCTTTAGGGCTATATCTAATATTCTGAGTCACTAACTTGAGTGGAGAATGTTCTAATGCCATATTAACATTAATGAAAAAATACTGGGAGATCTAAAGACAGCCTTAGCGCACCCACTGATTCTTCTAGTTGTAATTTTGATGAAGTAATGACTAACTGGGCATTGAAAGAGTGAGTGCCAATGAAAGAGTAACATCCTCTTTCAAGGAGTAAATGGTTTGATTTATTGGATTCTTTCTGTAAGTTGGATTTTTTTTTTAATAAGTAGATCCTATTTATTCACTCTTATTATTTTAAATTTGTTCTCATTTTGATTTGAATACCTCTGTGGTGTTCTAACATGTTTAGTAATCTTTGCAGCAAAATAGAGAACATTTTAAAGAAACTATCTTGTTATGAAAAAATCATTTAAACACAGTTACTGGAGATGTTGCAAGCTATTTGGCATACAAGATATTCAGTCTTTCACCTGCGAACCCAAACCTGGAAGACTGACCCCTTTTTTTATTTTTGTACTAAATCATGATGCCATATAAAGCAACTATAGTATCTAGGACCTTGTAGAGTTTACAGCTTAGTTGTGTTAGCTAATTTGTACATTCTTTCTCATTTACGGGAACTTTTTTCTAATCATGTTGTTTTCAAAATTGTTTCAATATTCTACATCAAAGAATCAAAGATGAGGAGGAAGTCCATTTTGGAGGCTGGATGGCTCTGAAACTAGTGCTTTCTTGTTCTTTGGAAGATCTTGGCAAATCAAACTTGTCAGGCACAACAAACATTAGAAAATGGCTGTATGTTTTGCAGAGCAGCAGTTACTGGTTTTTAAAACAACTACATTTCTGAGATTTCCAAAGTACTTGTATGGGTCTTGGTCCATATTCTGAATGCTCCTAATGTGGCTTGCTCTTCTAGATTGGATGCCCACTTCAGAAGATTGTGTTTAAGGAAACTTTTATGCACTTGGAGTTAGGCGTTGAAATAACTGGAAGGTGGAATCTATGTGGGTAATTGCTGAACAAATAGAGAAGGCCTACTTAACCTACAGCAACCCTTTTTTTTGAGAAGCTTTGTTTTCATGGATTAGTAATTCTTCTTCCTGGTGTTAAATCCCTGGGCTACTGGGCTCCTTGAAACCTGAAGTAATAAGGGTAGATAAGGTATTCATATGGGGCAAGTCACTCCTTTGGGCATTGGCCAAAGCAGCTCAATCTTACCTACCTGAGCTGAATAGAGACCCTGCAAGTGCCTGCAAAAAGCAAGGCTGGTTTGTCACCGTGATTGCTGGCTGAATAGACTTAATAAATTTGTGAGTCTAGTAGAGGCCATAACTTTTAGAGAATCAGATTTCCTCTAGAGTGTGCAAAGTTTATAATTTCAGAAATGCTCATGGGTATTTATTTTAGCAGAATCACCTGTCCCTGCTGTTGCATCTGTCTGTAAATAGGTGCATATGCTTAAAACACAAATGAAGCAATTCAGAGGCTAGAAATGCATGTCAGTCGACATCTGCATAAGAGACTTCATTTGATCCATGAAAGATTACATATAATTTTGGTTCAATAATTAATTTTTATTGTGGTGCAAAAGCTCTGTTTGTTCTGCCTTTCCTGGTTCCGCTGGTAGCAGTGGTTTTTCATGACTTTGGGCAGTTATGTTAGTATGACACACTTCCTATTGAGGCGTATTTTTTATTATGAGATTTTTCTGTGTGTTTTTGTTGGTTGGTTTGGGTTTTTTATATGAAAATATGTAATATAAATCATAAAGAAAAATAAATTAAAGAATGTCATCCCTGGCCCTTTGTGTTGGTCCTTACTGCTACTAGGGACTGCCTATACTTTTGTTTGTTTCATAGGATTTTGAACTTTAAAAAATGAGTAACATAAAACTTTGTGTATCTTTGTGAAAATACATGAGAAGTACTAGATATAATTAGCATTTTATTGCTTGTTGGATCAAATATCTAAGATTATTATATGGGAAAATGCTCTATGAAGATCCCATTTAAACATAAATAAATTTCTGTTTAGAAACAGTGCAGACATTCATTCATAAGAAAAAAAAATAAATTACTGGCCTCTGAGTCTCATTAGAAAAGCTTTGTCTCTAACCAGAATGCTCAACTTATCTAATGTAAACATTGTTTATGATGGCTAAAGTACTTTGCTGGCAGAACTTTATGGCATTGCAAGTACAAGCTAAGTAATACATTACTCAAGTACTTTCCCCCTCATGATATAACTGAAAAGCCATTATGATTTTGTCCCTTAAAAAAGAAATAGATTATCCCACCCACACCCAATGGTACAAAACTAGTAAAAATTTCTAGGGCAGATCTGGGGTGATGCAGTTAAAGGAAAACAGCTCCACAGTACAGAGGCAGATATACAAGTAATAAAAATATTCTTTTCCCAAAAAACCCTCCTTAAACAGCTTTAAAAGCATACAGGCAAGAAAAAAAGGCTTTTTACTTACTTTTTTTTTTTAAGTTGCATGTAAACTAATTTATCTATAGTTAATACTTTGAAAACACTGACTGAAATGAGAGTGGTTTTGCTGAGAGAAGTTTGGGACAGCCATTATTTGATTATATTAGTGGACCAGAGAAAGCTTTTCAGCATGTACCAGGCAGGATCAAACTAAGATCGTTAAGGAATTTTAGTGTTACTTATAAACAAAAGCATAATAAAATGAAATGTGTGTCTCTCTATATGTAGTTACCACTGTTATGTGGTTCAAAGAAATGCTCAAATAATGTTTTCCCTGGTCTAAGTAGCAGCTTTATTGTCCTCCATTGGAAAGTTCATGTTGGTCCAGGAAGCGGGATTTGGACTTTGTTTTGTTAGAATAACACATTTTATTGCATTCTGAGTAATTTCCTTTGGCAAAAGTTATGCTTTTGAAAGAAGGGTAAATAATGCTTTGTGGAGCTTCAGCACCTCTGGGGAGAAACCTATCTCTCTTCCTTAACTTATGAAAATATAAAACTAGTAAATGTAGCTGTTGTTTGTGTGTGGATCACTGAATTATTGTGAGTACAGATTCTGGCTGTAGGTTTTACCAACAGTCAGCTTATGTCTGTTGATTTTTGTTGATACACCACCACTCTATGGAGACTAAAGTATTGACATGTGAATTACTACTCTGTGACAAAACAAGAATTGGCAGATTAAAGAGGGAGTAAATCCAGAGAGGAGAAATGGGTTGAGCAATGCAGTCAGCACTTGAGTCTGTAAAAGGCTGCATGGTGTGCTCCCTGGATTCCACAGCTCCCACTGGGAAGAAATGGAAGCAAAGAGAATAACACAGCCTATAGTGGGATAAGTCAGGCATTATAACAGCTTGCCCAGGGAAGTGGCTGAATCCCCATCCCTGGAGGTATTTAAGAGTTGTGTAGATGTGGTGCTGAGGGATATGGTTTAATTGAGGTCTTGTCAGTGCTAGGTTAATGATTGGACTAGATGATCTTAAAGGTGTTTTCCAATCTAGGAAATCCTGTGATTCTGTGATAACATTTTCATATGAGTTACAATGTGTTGTTTTAATGTGTCTAGCACTCGTATCTCTGTACTAGCTCACCCTGTGTTGCTATGGCATATATCTTGTAGCACTATGTAAGCATAAGGCTGCTTGTGCTGCTCTGGGGATCCCGGTTTCTCTACAGAAGGAACCAGATTAGAAATTAAATTATTGTTGAAATGTTTAATAAAACCACATGGCAGGAGTAAGCGTGAGACGTGTGTATCTGGGCCTTGACATTGCACATACCCTGCACACCATGGAAAACATTTTTTACTCAAAAGCAGAAATTGGTAGAAATTTAAAAGCACCCAAACCCAGGGGTTTAGATTTTTAGATAGATTAGCTACTGTGAAGCATTAATTGCTGATGACAATTTCCATTCTTGGTCAGCTACTTCCTTTTAAAGTCATTGAGTTCATCTGGCAATGGAATAATAGTTTCTTCCTTATTAGAAAATATGTATGTTGAAAAGATTATTATTTATGCGGTGTGGGGTTCTTTGGAAAGTTGCAATTGTTCAGTGCTTTCAGCACTATCATTCTGAGTGGATTCGTTGCTTGTGGTGAATGATGGTAGTTGCTCCAGTGGACAAATTTAATGTGATACTTAAGTCTACACCTTCTGTACAGTAGGGATCTTTGCCTGAGTGCAGATGAACAGATATATGGTTGGAGCTATCTGCTGAATTTTGTAGGCATGTTTTGAAATAAATCAGATGAACAAGGAACATCAGCTCTGTGAAGCTGTGTTTTCCTTGGCTACTCAACCAGTGTCTGGAATGCACTTTAAGACAAATCTATAAATCTATAGGGTTGTCCTGCAAAATATGGGCTACCAGGACATGAGCCCTTCTTGTTATGTCTGTTCATAAGGCTGCAGATAAGCCAGAGGCATGCTTTTTACACACTAATGGCTAGTTGGCATGGAAATTTGTTGTTAATTAGCATGCACACCATTACTTGTTTTTTGAGACTGTTGAGTCTTAAGGTAGAGTGCCTTGCCCTGTAGACACAAATGTTGGAGCCTCACTAGATTCTGAAAGTGCATTTGTGATGCTAACAAATCCATCTACAAGGACTAAGAAAGAACAGAACAGCAAAAATGATCACTAAGATGCCACATGCTGCAGTGTCTCCGCTGGTGGACCTGATGTGGTCCCTGGCTGCTCCTGTCATGTTGTGTGAGACTTTTTAGAAAAGTCCTCTGCTCCCTACTTTTTAAAATGAATGTAGCACCTAAGGTATTTGTCAGTTATCATCAGGCAGGGAGAAGGATGTCACCATCATATGCATTCTGGAAGATCTACCCTCTGCCAATGCACTGGCATAACAAGTTATCAGTGAGAATCTGAGCAGCTGTAACTGTTCATATATGTACTATAAACCCATGGCAAATATAAGTTAACTCTGCATACTAATGGAAGATTTTTTTTAATGTAACTTGCATGATTTTCTGGGCATGTAGTAGTTTAAACTCTGTGTCTCAGCTGCATCATTTCATTGGGTGAAATATGAAAAAAAAACCAGAAAGCAAGTAGTGAAACAAAAGCATGAACTCAGTATTACTGTGCAGACTGGAACAGCAGCATGAAGGACAGCACCCCAAGTCTGCAGGCACAGCCACTCTTGCTAACACAGGTAGCATTCTTATAACATTGACTTCAGTGGGACCTTTGGTGGTTGCAACACATCAAGATTTCATTGTTTGTTCTTGTTCTGGCACACACCCACTAGGAAGTTAAACAGATAAACACTTGAGTGCTCCCACAACTTCCACAGCTCTATCCATGTGTGTAGTGTTAGGTGTGTGCCGAGCTGGGATTTCATGTCCCAGGGCACCCACCATGCAGCGCTGTTTCTGCTGAACTGAATAGAGTCTTTTTGTTTGCAGGGTCCCGAATTTCAGTGCAGATGTTCAGGTGGAATGTCTTCATCCAGAGTCAGAATGAACTATTATTACCAACAGTATGAATGATCCTGCAGTCCACTCTTTTTTGGCCTGAATTTATTGGGATGAACACTGAAGACAGTCTTATTTTCACAAAAGAATTCTTCTAGTCTAAATTGGTTGAGAAAGTTTGTTTAGTTAAACATATTCCATCCTCTGTGTGGATACTGCAAACAAAACGAAGGGCTTTCATGGCAGATTTTGTAATATAATCAAAACAGTTTTTAAACTTAGGGAAACAATTCTTGTGAGCACTTGTAATCCCTGTGCATACACAAGTGATGAATGCTGAATGAATTTGAGTGTGATGGTGAGCTTAAAGAAAATTCAAGACTAGGACCAAAGTACAAGGAAGTTTTTGTTTGTAAACCTGTTGGGCACCTTTCTGTAAGAATGAGTAGAATCAGGCAGAATCTTGACCAGCCTGTTATGCTAATAGTCTGCATAAAATCTAAATTATACTAGGAAATCTGAAGAAGAAATAAGAGGGCAAATTAAGTGTGGGCAAATTAAAGGTGCCAGGATGTTGGTCATCTTCATGAGAGGAAAGTTTGAATTTGTTACCATCTTGCTTATGAGATTTCTTGTGATGTTATGCTCTTGCACATTTCAGTACTTTAAAAAAACAAACAAAAAACAAAACAACAAAAAAACCCAAAACATAACAAGAAACCAAAAAAATATGTGGCTGGGGTTTCAACAGAACTCCACCATGATCCGCTCTAAAAAGGATGTATGTCAATCACTGTTCAATCAAAGGAGAAATAAAAATGTTTATCTGTAATCCTTCATATTGTCTCAGTCTATAAGTACTGCTAGTAGGAAAAGAGGCCATGTTAGCTGCAGAATAAAAAGCTGTTGTATGTGTTGGCAAAGGAAATTACTCATTATCCTCTCTGTTCTGCTTTGGGATCATGAGGCAAGCTCCAGAGAGATTTCTTGGAACTTTATGGGCTCTTGGACCAGAGCAAACTGATGGCTTGATAATTCCACCCCACCACTTGGACAAAAACGTATAGGTCTACCTGTCAAGCAAAAGACCTGTCTCTTATTTCTTATGCTGGAGAGGATTTATTGCCTTGGAAAAAATGAGACGCTCTCTATCCAATTCTGTTGAAATAGTGGCATTGCTAAGCTTGCCTGTTGGCACCAGCCAAACACATGCCAGGAAACTCATAATGTTCTTAGAGGCACAAAGCTTTTGATTTGAATTTCCTGTAAAAAAAATTTAAAAACACCCTCCTTGTGACTTACTAGTCTGAAAATTTAACTCTGTGTAGGTTGGATATCTTCAAATAAGTAATATAGGAAAAGCATTTTATTGTTTTTAAGATGGCGTGACTTTCTTAGTATTCCTATTAAGCTACAAAAGTTTCAAAAAGTGACAAATTTCAGAACATCATCTTTCCAGCTGTTTTCTTTACTGTGAAATATGATTCTCCTATATCTTGAAGGCCTGTATCCAGCTTGTGAAAATATATGAATTTTGATAAACTATATCTGTCATTGTTCCATGAAATGTACTTCCATCAAGTCAATGAGAGAACTTAAAAAGTTCGGGATGGGATGTTGACAAGGAAGCGGCCCCAAAATATACAATACACTACAAATTTTTGATAAAACCATGGAAATGCCTTTTTCTGCCAGTCTCACGGGCGTATAAATCTTTGTGCTTTTCAGAACATTACATTTAATGTACAATATCAAGAAATATTTACTGTGAAATGTTGGATTGATCATTGGGGTTATGTGTTTAGTGGGGTTTTTGTTTGCTGTATGTTTTTTCTTTAAGGACAAAACACACATTCTGAAGAGGCTTTTAGCACTTCATCTTCCCCACACTCTTTATTATTTCCTTTCACTCCTGGTATGCTGACAGGAAAAAAGCTGAACTATCAAATGCATTTTCACTTCCTCCATTTCATTGTTCAGTGGAGTTACAGTTCCATGTGTTCCA
Organism: Chloroceryle amazona; assembly: GCA_027560015.1. Taxonomy (NCBI): domain Eukaryota; kingdom Metazoa; phylum Chordata; class Aves; order Coraciiformes; family Cerylidae; genus Chloroceryle; species Chloroceryle amazona. The sequence continues at coordinate 68,293 of JANHFX010019195.1, read as the reverse complement.
GTTTCGGAAGCTCTTAATGGCTGCATCTAATTCTAAGCATATATGTAGCCTTATACTTCTGTGTTGTAGTATGCTTAGTTGTCTTGCTGAATTACAGCTAAGAAATAAACCCTTGAATGTATGTAAACAACCCCTACACCTTCTGCCCTCCCAAACTTCTCTCTGTGTATAATTAAAGTAATCTTGAGGAAATTGTGGAAACTATATGAGAAATGTAAAATTGCTTCCAGTTTCTCAGTCATCAAGGTTTTGAGGTCACCAAAGAAGTAAAAGTTCATTAGATGCCTAATATTTAGGGGAATGCTTAAATAGAAAGAACAAGATTCTTATGATTGGGTCAATAGAACTGAAATATATGTAGTTTGCTGCCTGGATTCAATGGTGACTTCCCTGCAACCCATAAAAATTTTATAAAATTAAGTAATTTGCTTCTCCTAGTGCAGTAACTGTCTGTTCCTGGAAAAGTGGACTCAAGGAAAAGTACAAACTGTTCTGCTTTCATTTCAGTTTTGTGCAGAAGAATCCCATGCACATATATATGACAGCGTCTGTCTTCCCAGCTATGAGCTGACACAAAGGGGCATACCACTAATCTGAATTCAAATCTGAGCACCCTCTATTCTTGCTGCCTGGTGAGCTGGGCTAGAAGGTGTGTTAGTTTTTTAAAACATATGAAGTCTATCTAGCATGTAAACCACTGGAACATGCAGCCAGAGAATATTCAGTATTGTTCCTCAAAAGCTGTGATAGCCTTTTGTGGGCAATATTAAAGAGCTGGGGGGCTTGATGAGAACTAAGCCTCAGCAACTCCCTCTCCTTCCTGAGTGACCTGTCTTTCTGCTGAGACTATAACCCTCATCCTTGTTGAGCTGCCCCACAGGTATGTCCATGTCCCCCTTGTCCCTGGCTGACCCTGACCTACTGATGGCATTTCCTGGCCTGCCCATGAATGGCCCCATGGCTACAGACTGGCCTGGTGGCAGCAGGGTCTGAGCTGACCCCACTCCAGCCCCATCCTGGCCTCATGCCTGAGTAGTGGGTCTGCTCTTTGGCTTCCTCGTGGGGACATGACTGGGATCTACGGCTTGTTCCTCAAGTGAGCAGTCTTGCGCCATCTGGATAAATTAACAGAAGCCCTTAAATACGTGTCTGTGCTGGTGGAAAAGGCTGCCATAGTCACAGGAATTCTGCTTTTGAAATCGAGGGATTGTTTAACATTTGTTCACTGACTAACAGAGACTCTCTTACAAAATACAGATATGTACGCTCAAGTGTGTTCTCTGGTGCTCATGCCAAAATCATTGATGTGGTGTAAGAGTTACTGAGTTGTGGCTAGACTGGCTGCAGAGTTACCTTAGGAATCTTCCAAACCCAGAGCCCAGGAACTGGCAGGATTATATTGTTTTGCTTTAATTCCCCTACAGAGGACAAAATGAGAAACTTTGCATCACCCTCAGCAGACTGCCTTGTTTTTTGTATTTAGTTATTGGTAAGGCTCAGACGAGTGGCTATGCTGTTTTTACTACTTCCCCTCCCCAAAAGAGAAATCACAATGTTTCTGTTGGTTGTCTTGTGTCGTCAAGGGGGATTCAAGATAGGATGAAGAGAGCAGAGATGATCTGAGCTTCAGGAATAAAAAAAAGCACATTTCAAAAGGTATCAGCTGTGAGCTACCCTGCAGTCACCAGGGAGAGAACAACATTTTGGCAAGCAGAAAGGTAAGAGTCAACCAACAACAGGAGAATGAAAAGAAGTTTTGAGTGGTATTACAGTCCAAATTCCTCTCTCCTTCATTCTTCAAGGCTGTTGTTAATGAATCATCTGTTGGGAAACATTGCATTGCCATAGGCCCTGTGGCAGTGTCATCTTTGTATCTTGTTTTTTTCTAGTAACTATTTTCTGGGTTTCTCCAGACAGCTGCTGGTTGCCCCTCAATTTTATAGATGAGAAAGCTAAAACCAGAACATTTGATTTGTGGGGCACTAAGTCTCATCCTAGAAGTAGCTGAAGGACCTGGTGAAGCGTGGGCTTTGGGAAGCTTAGCAGAGGTCAATACCACAAGTGCTTGCAACCCTGCAGCAACTGGGTGGGGAAGTCATTACCCAGAGGATGCTGAGACAACCCTGAGGGATGAAATTTGCCACAGAGGAAGTAAAGGGCTTTCTCAGTGTGTCTCTGGAGAGAATTCTTATTCAACACCTAGTACAGTCCCAGAAAAAGTCCTCAACATGGAAGCCAGGACTATTAGCTGAATACATAAACAAGGTGAGTCCCCAGAGTCAACAGATGGCACTGCTGCTGTCCTTTGAGCTACTCTTCCATGGTGGGGTGTAGAGAGGCTTACTACTTGCCTGGTCCCCTCCTCCAAATGCACACACTGGGGCATTCAGGTGATGGGCTCAAGTGGTGTAACTTGAACTTGTTTTGTACCTGTAAATTCACAGCTGCAAACATGCTGAGCTCAAGGCTTTCTTATTCCCTGACTGACTTGGAAATGCCAGGCAAGATTCAGATTTGCAAATCCTTTCATGAGAGGGACTGTCCATTGTGACTCCAGCTGTATGCAAATTATTTGTTTTGCATAGGCAGGGACTGAAAGCCTAAAATTGTACATTTTACCTCATTAAAAAAACCCCCGAACAATTCATAAGCTGTTGAGCTACAACTTCTTTCCTTAATCTCCGCTCCTTCTGGCAGAGAACATGGATACAGTGAGAGGGGTGGTGTGTTCTCACCCTGCCACAGGACCTGAAGTGGCTTGGGAGGACCCCCAGGAAAAGAATGATTGTACCTCTGTCTGAATTGGGTTCTTTGTCTGCTCCTGGTCACTCTGTCATTTCCTCTGCTCTACAGGCAACACCACAATGTCTTAAGTGATCCCTTACAGTCCCACCAATCTAGGTAGATTTGTTTTTTTATTACATCCAAGTGCTGGAGTTCCATTGACTGGTTTTAGGTGTTTATTGTAAGATGGCCTGATAGCCGTGCTGCTTCTCTTCCACAGTGTAGTTCTAATAAATACAGTTCTAATATAGACATATATTTTGAGGTATTCCTCAGTTTCACCAGTTTGCTGTAAGAAACTGCACTATAACAATCAGTAGATCTTTCTTCCTTTCCTCTGCACTCCTGTTCTGCTCTATGTAACCACACTCCTCTTAATGTACATCATAGAATCATAGAATAGATTGGGTTGGAAAAGACCTCCAAGATCATCAAGTCCAACCCCTGATCCAACTCCAAT
>JANHFX010019195.1:28150-64949 GCA_027560015.1 Chloroceryle amazona | reverse complement strand
CCCAGCACAGAGTGCCCCTGTCCAAGCCATGGGCTGCCAGCTTTTCCAGGAGTATATTATGGGAGACAGTATCAAAGTCTTTGCTGAAGTCCAGATAGACCACATCCACAGGCTTCCCCTCATCTACCAGGTGGGTCACGTGATCGTAAAAGGATATCAGGTTGGTCAAACAACACATCACATTCAGAACAAGCCTCCTAGCAGGTACTGAAGCCCTTGACAATGTCATTCATTGTCCTCAAGGAAGTGCAGCCCAGCCCTGGGCATCCTAGCAGGTTTTGGGAAGGAAATATACTTCAAGCAAAAGGTCAAGAAGGAGCAGCTGCAGCAAGCTGATAGCCAGCTGCGATAAGAGATCAAACACAGCTGAACAAATGCAAACATCCAAACACTGCTGAAGAAACAGGTCATGGTACATCATGTACAGTAGCAGTCACTCTTTCTCTTCTGAAAATTTACTCGGCACTAGTCTTTAATTCTTTTCCCCAAATTGTCAAGTTTAAGGTCTTTCATTTTCTACAATGATCATGTGCTTTTCAGAGATATTTCCAAAGAAAAGAAAAGTAAAATTACTGTGTCAGAAAGGAGCTCTAGAATCACATGAAGGAAAAAAAAAAACAAAAAACAACGAAGTACCTACAAACTGATCATTCCGCTAAAAAAGCAGCTGTGAGTTGTGCCAGAGTTTAGTGTAGAACTGTAAACCTCAAATATACATTGAAAACTCCTTGCTTCCTCTGCTTGGAGCACAGCCACTACATTTGCTTTGAAAGCTTTCCTTTCCTTTTGAAGCAGTTTGCTTTGAAAATCACCATATGGAATGGCAGCATTTATAAAATGTCATGGAAATGGAAACTCCAGTGCTGTTTTGCCTTCACAGTGCTTGTATTTCTGTTTTATTCCTACAAGAAATACTAAAAGCTTAAAATTCAGACTAGAACTTATTGTTATAAGATAATGTATATAATTTTTAGAAATACGCTTTCTGTGTTTTTCCTCAAATAACTGGTTAAAGATACCAGCCAACAAGCTTACACTTCTGTGTGTAGAAGCACTGTCCTGGCTGCACAATTTCTTAGTAGTGGAAGTCCAGGCTTAATCTATGTCCCCAAATGGTCTTTTGGCCAAGTGCACCTTTCTGAAATATTTTTTCTTTATAGAGTATGTGCTGACTGGGTAATATTTTCTTCATTATTGAAATTTTTAAGGTGTGAACAGATTTTGTTTTAATAATCACACTCTGCATTTACACAACTTCTGAATGAATTAACTGGAACCTCAAGCCAGAGCTGAGATGAAACTAGAACCTCCTAAAAAGCAGACATCAGTACAATCTAACACCTAGTGAAGAGAAATGATGAGCACTATAGCCAGTCCTTGTGAGGTTTTTGTCCCATTTTTTCTGTTTATGTCTATATGAGCAGGTGAGGGGAGGTCTGGGGCACAGTTCAGAGAATTGTCGTTCAATCATGTAATTGCAACGTGTTCCCAGGCATAGTCAGTGGCAGATATCATGTGTCTGAGTAGTGCTTTGACATGGTTCAGGCACAGCATGGCCCAGAATTATTCCTAACAAGCAGTTTGGACAGGGATACTCTATTGTGGGAGAAAAGAGAAGCATATGGGGGGTGGGACAGGGATGCAAAATATGAGCCAGAAAATGCAATTCTGCTCTATTTGTTTGTGTAGCTGTAGCCTTTGTTCAACAGGTTTATGTGAAAGCTTCTTATTGGCTTTAGTGCGTGACTGGTCAGATTCTTAGATGCATCTTTGCTTAAAGAGACTTCATGAAACAACTCTCATTTATAACCAGTTCCCTTTATTTTTTTCTAGAGTTGTAGTTTCTTACTATAACCTCCTTTCCTTGAATTGTTGTGCAGCATTTGCCTTGTCCTTCACTGTAACTGCATCACTAAACAGCCAGAAGCTGGTTTACAAAATTTGCAGGGATCTTCATAGATAGATACATTTGATCTGAAGTACAGGCCAGTCCCCTTCTCAACAGCCATGGCAAACTATTAACATCAGTGATAGTGTATTGGCCTACAGTTACCCACAAGGAAACTCAACGGTTTCTTAAAACAAATATAGCTAGAGAGACCAAGACATTTCACCATCTCTGCCTTAGGGAATGATGGTCAACTTTTGTTGGCATCAGTGGAAAGATTCTTCTTGCAAGAACCACTAAACAGGATCATTACTCAGAAGGAAAAGTCACACTTAAGTCATCTACAACTCTTCCTGTGTTTTCCTTGGAGATCTGAACTATCAGACCTGAAAGCAGACCACGTCTTGAGACGTTGGAAGAAGACAGTGTAACCCAGTGATTGGCTGTTTGTTAATATGTGTCATCTGCTGCTGGTGTTGCTTAATTCTAGGCTCTAGTGATGCGTTCGTAACAGAGTTTTAGCAATGTAGTTGCACATTTTTTTGTATGGCAGGACCGGTACGCAGTACTGTTTACACCTGGACCATTATGCAGAAGTAATTTCGGATTAGTTATAAAATTACAAATTATTTTCCAAAGACAACGTTTCTTCTGAGGTGATAACTGTAATCTGCTACCCACCTGCATCTCTAGCAAACAGTTTTCAAGTGCTAATCTGTTTTGCTGAATCACAGCCAAGCACGACAGTTGTGGAGAGAACTGAGTCAGATTCTCTGGTGGGTCTGAAATTTGTCATCAGATGTGTCAGAGCTCTACCACAATATCCCTCACTTCTCAGAACAGGCTTCTGATGGTCTGTCCCACAGTCACGTCCCTGTTTGAATCCCATCAGTTAGGCCTCCACACCACATTTCTGTAACTTTAGATCTCCATGTTATATATCCATTATTTTGCCATTAAAACATCAGGAGAAAGGAATGAAATACTAAGCATTATGTTGTTGAAATGTTGTTTTCTGTTTTAGTTGTGTAGAATTCTATCAGCTTTACTGAGGGATGTAGCAGACACAATTAATGAAAACAGTTAAAATGCAAAGACAAGCCATAACACTCTCCCAGGCACTGAGCAGCAAGGTCAGCAGCAGAGCTCTGCTTTTCCAGACAGTTTAGCTAAAACAACCATAAACATAAACCATGGCTCACTCACTTCATCCCAAAGGCTTTGCTATAAAATCAGGCAGCCTAGGCTTCCCAGGAGCAGCATTTTCCCCTTTGCCTAGTGCTTCCTCCCTTTCTGGAGCACTGTGGAAGGTTTAATCTTTTCCTTCAATCTATAAGCAACCAGGTTCTTCTCCTATGGCAGTGACTGCAGCACTTTCTGAACTTAAAAAGGCAAAAAACATGGGTTAAATAGCCATGACAAATCATTACAGTCTTTAGAAAATGAGACATCAGTGGGAACTTTTGATTTTGGCAAGTTTGTAAAATGAGGTTCTTTTTTCATCAGTAATGCAGCTGCTACCCTTTATGTAACTGCTCTGGGATGTTCTGTGCAGCAGTCCCTCCTAGTTGAGAACAAGGATGGAGGGGTTTTTATAGCAAAACATCTCACAAGGGAGAGACAATTTTGCAATTGCAATTAGTGTAACAGCAGAATTTCTGCTGAGCATGCTTTTACATTGAGTCGAGGGTATCTTCACTGTGTTGCTTTAACTCAGTTTCCCAGTGACAGTCAAAGTCAGACAGGTTTCTTTGCTTTAAAATACATATCTGAATTTGTTTATGGAGTGTCCATCTACTTTGATAGCACTTTCATCAGCTTTTAAAACTAGACAAACATTTCTGTATCATAACAATTTATGGCAATGCAATAATGATTTAAGAACCTGCAACTCCAACCCCTACAACAGGCAGCCATTAGGGAGAAGATGTGAGATTGTTACTGGCATGTGTTTAGCAGTAGCAGATAAAATGAAGAGAATACAGATGTGGCTGCTGAAGGTGTCCCAGTGGAAGATGAGTGGTGGAATGGATGCTTGATGCAATGGATATGGAAAAATCCAGGACAACTAATTCAAACTAGATCCAAGCAGCCTTTTCCCACACTCTGTAAGAGGATTCATGACAAAGACAATAAATAAGCCAAATAGTTCCTTGTTCTTTTAAATATCAGTAATAATAAAAAAGGAAAATAATTATATGTGGGGCACATATGCACTAGACAATATGTGTGTATACACAAACATACACAAAGGTTGAGGTGACAGATTACTCAGCAAATCTATGGCAAGTGTAAGCCAGCATCCAGAAGCCTTGCTCTGTGAGTCCTCGTGAGACAATATTTTGTTCTGAATCATCAGCACGGCCTTTTGGTTCAGCAGGGTTTGTCAGTTCTCTCAGCTGATACTCCATGTCAGGTCTTGATCATCTGTTTGTGATAACAGAGGCGGAAACACCAGAAGGAACAGATGAACTCAGAAGTGAGCTTTATGTTTCTGTATAAACATCCTTTGCAATAAAGTGAAAGAAAGAGAAAATATAGCAAATCTGTTACACAGCATCAGCAAAACTATTGCTAAATAGAATGGTTTTATGAGCAGTCAGCAGATCACTGAGTCTCAGATATTAGCCTAGTGACCGTCTGTTTTTCAGGTGGTTAATTGTTTGTTTGGGGTTTGGTTTGTTGTTGTGTTTTTTTTGTTGTTGTTTTTGTTTGTTTGTTTTGTTTTGTTTTGTTTTGTTTGTTTGTTTGTTTGTTTTTCAGTGAAGAATCATATTCCCTTTTTCTGGCATTCAGCAGACTGCAACTTAAGTCAAAGACAGAGGGCTTCACAAAGACCTCATTATCTTCTTCTGGTTTATTAGTATGATTTTGCCTTCTCTCCATACAGAGAAGTCCCTTAAATCTCTTTGCAGGCTTTTGTATTTAAACTTCTCCAGGAAAACAGCTTAATGATCGTAACATGTAGCTAACCTAAATTTTATTATAAATATCCATTCAGGACTTTTTTTTTTCTTTTGTATACAGTGTAATTTTGGTCTGTGTGTGTGTGTGTAACAGTCTTAACTAATCAACTCAAAAAGTGATGGTTATGCCTGAGGTCAAATGAATTTTTTACTGTCCAATTAATGTCAAAACAACTTTGCTGAAAAAATTCCATGGGGCCCAGCAGAACTGGATCAGGCCCCACACCTTTAACAAAATTCATATGGCTTCCATGACAGACAATAAAGTTATAGTTTGCATTTGCTTACAAAGCTGGGGGAGGAAAATACTCTCAGCAGCTACTAAATGGAGTTTATGCCTGAATTGTTTCTGGTTTGAACTGTCAAGGGAGAGCACAACACACTGGCTACATGCAGATCTAATTATTGTCTGAAATAACCAAGATAGAGAGGATTTTACCCTTTTGGACAACTAGGTTACTCTCCGAGCAGCTAAAGGAGATAAAATAAGATAAGAAAAGAGACATTTTAAATTATATCCCCACTAACCTTTATCCTTTGTAGGATCTGTTTAGGACAACAGATCTTTCTGATGAAAGTTCTATGCACCATTGGTATCAGGTGAGAGATGCTCACATTGAGCAGAATTTTTACTGTGCTGTGGCTTATCTTCTACTTTAAAATGCTCTGGACTGATGGCATTTGTGGCAAAAACTGCAGAATACTGCCTACAATGGTTAAGTACAGAGTATCTCAGAACATGGGGGTCTGAGGTGTCTTGTATTAATACATATGTTGCATGACCTGCCCATATATATAAATTAATGTTAACAGAATTATTTCTTATCATGGTAAAGATGGGTTGCACTGATTAAGTTTTGGGGTTCATCTTGATGTTTTCATTTACAAGACACTCTTAAACATAAAACATTCAGCTAAATTTTTCAAGTTCATGATGTAGAAGTCCAGGAAAAGATATACAGTAGATGGTTGGTTTGGGTTTTTTTTTGTCATTCTCACACTCTCGTCATGCCTCAAAAAGCACTGATGTTTCAACAGTTGGAGAGCATCCATCTTCTCTTGCAAGGCTGCATTTCATCTGTAACATCTGGTGTAAATAAGTAAATTCCTTTTAGATGCTGAATTCTTGTTCTTTTGAAATACTTTGCAAATTTTCCAAGGTTGAATTTTTTCCTTGCTTGTGGCTTATGTTTGACTGCAGTTAATGAATATTGTGTGTTTGGAATAGAAATGTTCTTCTGTTGTACCTGAATGCAAGACACTCCTATGTGTGTGACTTTTCAGCATGAGGTATTTTATCGCTAAGTAACACATTTCCATAAAATGTTATATTAGCACTTTTTCCTATTTTCCTTATAATAACAAACACCTGAAGAACACCTACAAATGTAGTTAAATGGATTTCAGTGTTTAGATGAGTTTATGAGAGTTGCCAGCAGGATTCTTGCAGCCCAGCTACAATCTATTTCAGCTATTGCAACACCATCAGGCCAAACTGTTTCAAAAACCACTCTGGATTCTGCTGAGGCAAGAGTGTATTTAAACTTATTTTTCAACACAGGCTGGAAAAATCATGGAGTGGCTTCTTTACTCAAGAGATCTACTGAGATGTACAGATGAGGTGCTACTCTGCGGGCCATGAGGTCTAAAGAAAATGTTCTGTTTGTAGGGACTGTTTGAAAAAGATCATCTGCCTGGGTCCCTCCTGAGCCCCGGATACTGGCCACCCTGCAACCATCTGGGGCATTTCTTTGACTTCAGGGCTTATTCCTTATGTTTGCATGCTCATGGCCTTTAGTGCCTTGTTTGTTCAGGGGAACAGAGAACCTCATGAGACATCAAGAAATGTTGGCACTCTGTTAGCAGTTTGCTAAACTAGGAAAATTTGGAGAGAAGGCATTGGGATTCATTCTCAGCAGGTGAAACCTGGCAAGGTTTAGATGAAGGGAAAGGTGCTTTGCTCTGAAGCAGCTGACAATTTGCTCCTTTATGTTCACTAGGATATCAAGCATTAAATAAAATCTCAAAGTAAAAGTAAGGACGAGTTTTTAGGGAGAGCTATCATCTTACCTCTTTCTGCTACCAGTGATAGATTTGGGGAAAATGGATGAACTTTTAGGGTACATTAAGAGAAGTGGTTTTGTGCTTGAAAACTTACCTTTTGTCTAGTTGCTACAGTGAGTCCAATAGAAGACATTAGTACTCCTTTAGAGAATTCACTAGCTTTTTGTATGCTACAACAAGTAAAGCAGTATTTGCTTTTGAAAAATTGCATCAAGGACCACAGCTGAATTATCACTTACGCATTTCCTTTTTCCACTTTGGATGTGGGCAGAAACTCCCAGGCAATTATTATCCCTAAATCAGAAGAAATGTAAATTGTCGGGTGCAAATCAGGACTGTATAAATTAATGCTCATTGAAGACTATGCTTTTCACATGAATTTGTATGAAAACAGGTTTTGGAGCCTCAGTTCAGATTTATAATCAAGATTGAGTTGCAATTGATACTTGCTCAGTTAGAAATCATATTCATGGTTATATGGCAAAGGCTGTTTGGCTTGGTTAATAGAAGTGTGTAAATTACAGACTGCACAGTGCACAAAAATAGTCAGCATTTGGACTCACAGTCAATGTTTCTACTTCTGTTGTCAGTTTGATCTGATCCTGTGAGATATTGAGCACGTGCTGTCAATGATAATCAGGTGCACAGCAAATGGAAGTACACGACATTGATAGGCTAAGGATTGTGTATTAATTTTGTCTCAGTGTTATCAAGAAGAGCTTTCACCTATTTTGACAACTTCTTTGATCTGAATGGTAGTGATGAGTCAGAATTCTTTTGCCACCAACAATAATATCTGTGCAAACCTGGACAAAATGAAAAGGTACCAGATCCAGGTGTGTTGAAGCTGATATTTTTCAAGTAAGAGTCAATTAAAATCTGTTTGGATAATGCATTTTTCTCAGCCACTTTAAAGCTTTCTAATAGAAGTATTTAAAGATCCACTTGTTTCTGTTGATTTTTTGGCTTTTAATTTGCCTTTCAAATTATCATTAAGGTCTGGAGATTTGTATCTTACAGCCTGCGGATGAAACTTCAGCCTTCAGCTGCATATGATGTACTCCCACTTGAGACCCAAACTGAGAATCTCTTTTTCCAGTTAGTTCATTTTTGTATATTATTGAGACAGTGGCTACCAATTTGAACCCAGAAGACTTCGCTGATTTTCAAGATGATTTCCTTTGCCTAAAGGGCTCTTAGCAACATAATGACATTTCCTTATATCTTTTAGAAGTATATCTGTGGTAAACAGTTATTGCTTTCAAAACCGATCATGCATTTTAAAGTGAATAACCTCCTCTGGTAGGTTGGCCTCAGCCAGCAGTGAAGCACCCACATAGCTGCTTGCACCCTCCCCTCTGTATTGCTGCAGGTCACGGGCTGTCTTTTTGGCAGGGTGACAGGTGGTGCAGGATGTTGATGTCAGTGATTTCTTTCCGCTGCTCCTTGTTCCTTACGCTTTTATTTTTCTGTTCCTTCTTTGTTAATTATCCCTGCTCTAGCATGGGTTGTTCCCAGGCTGCAGTCCTTAGGGGTGTCACCAGCTCCACTATGGAGCATCTCATACTGTGATGGCCTTGAAGGTTGGTCTTTTTTTTTTTCCTTGGAATTTACTGACCCTTCTTAAATACACTTTCCCCAAGTCATCACCATTATGGGTGGCTGCTGGGCTCATCTGTGACCTGCTGTGGGTTTGCTGGAGCCATCTGGAGCTGTCTGTGTCATGGGACTGCCCCAGCCTCTCCTCACAGAAATCACTCCTGCAGCCTACACAGCTACTACCTAGCTGTTTATATACAGTGCATCTCCCTACCTTCCTGGTTTTTAGATCCTGACTGTTGAATTCCAAGGTTTATTTTACAGAAATATTTATCTGTACAAGAATGTGTACTAAACAAACTCATCACCCCATCATGGGACATTAATTTAGTCATAACTCCTATCCTGTCTATTTAGATTCTGTCTCGGACTTGTAGACCTACCCTCCTGTTGAGAAACCAAAAGCAGTGGTTATCTTTCCTGACACTTCAGGAGTATAAATCTCTTCAAAAGTGGCAAGAAGTTGAAGTCAACAGGGCTGGAGTTCAGCTCTTACTTTGCCTTTCTCAGCAGAGGGACATCTACTCCCAGCTCTTCTCCAAGCATCTGGTAAGACTCATCTGCTGTTTGCCAGGTGCTTCTGGAGCAGGCATTGAAGAGCAAGGTTGAGGCAGGGCATATCTGCTGTCTCTCAGCACAGTTAGTAAGTGCCAGAGTTTGGTTCATATACTGTGTTTTCAGCAGCTGGAAGAACAGATCTGAAAAGGCAATGTCTGCAAACAAAATTTAAGAGTGACATTTTTAAGCATGGCCATTGAATGCCTATGTGCTTACAGAAGTTTTTCAGAAGCATTCCACATTCCATGCTCTCCAAAGTGAGCAATGGTTGTTAAATGAAACCCCTCTTTTTGGGAGCCTTGTTTTGTACCAAAAAGTGTAGCTTTTGTGCCTGTATAAAGGCTGGAGTATAGGTTTAGCTGCACTAAATTCTATAAGGTTTTCCCACAGAGGATAGAGCCAGAGAAGGGTCCCAACTAAGAATCATAAGATTCGTAAGTTTTCACACTAAGGAGTTTGAAATCCAGATGTCTACCAGATTTGTAGCAACAATACATCTGAAAATTTGTAATAACATTTGATTATTTCAGACCCAGATTTTACCTAAGACTGAAGAATAAGATAATGAAACATATCACTAGAACTTACATGAACGTGGTAAATGAAGGAAAAAAGTGAACTGTGGACTTTTCTGCAGGGTTGCTATGACAGGCTTAAACCGGTTCTAAGAATACAACAAGAATTCAAAACCAGCTCAAGGATCCTATTACTACCTGAAATTCAAACCCACTTAATGCAATAGTAAACAGTACTTTAGAAAATTAACTTGTCAAATGTAAAGGTTTGCAAAAACATCCTTTAGTGCTCAGGTTACTGCAGTGGAAGTTCCTTTCTCAGAAGTTTGGTTTGGTTCATGGTAAATATGAACATTAATCAACACACTAAAGCAGAGCTGCTTATAAGATTTGTTTTTACTTTGTAATTGAATCTTTTCATCAAATAAGGAAAGAAGGAGCAGGAGGAGAGATACCTAACCAAGGGATTTGAAGGTCATTCTAACACAAAATCTGCATGGTTTTGCATCACCTTCAGCATCTGAATTTCTTCCAGAACTTGTAGTTTTTTACTTTGAAAAATTCCCCACATTTTATATATATATATATTTATATATATTCCCCACCAATACCTTTATTTGCTTTCCAGTCTTCTTTTATATACTTCTGTTTTAGTGTGAATGTACAGTAAATGTAAGTCTAGTAGATGTTATCTTTAGATGTGAAACATCAGTTGAATGGCTGGTTTCCTGTCCAAAGCAGAAGCTGTGTCTCTGTCCCTGACAACTGTTTTATGCTGAGCTGAAAATGCAACATCACAACAAAGGTGATAGAAGTGATCCTGGCTTTGGATACATGGGTAATTTTTTGAACAGGTAACTTAAAGCCAATCTCTTGAAGTGCTTTGCACATTAGGATCTGAACTTGAATTGAACTTTGGTTCCTGTTATGGAGCTGTTGTAGAGAACCTTGGGAAATTGCACCCATACTGACCTGAACTTTCCAAGTGCCCTGATTCATTTCTGGTCTAAATCTTTCAAAAGCTGTTTCTTCTGAAATATCTTTCTGGATGTATTCTGGACATACCCTACTAGAATTTAATCCAGATGAATACATGCACATTAATGGTGGATACTCTGTACCTGAAGTTCTGCATACTGTTTTCTAGTTACTTCGGTTTGACATCTGAGAACAAAGAATACTGGGAGATTTTTGTTTCTCCATTGTCATGTAGCAGATGGCAGGTGAGTTTTCAATGAACCATATATTACTTGGGAGGAAACCGTATATTTAAAAATAATGTCTCTGTAGGGAAAAATGATATTCTGATGTTTCGTTTCCAAAAAAAAAGATTGTGTGTCACTTTTTCTTACAAATCTTAAACTGTCTGTGCACTATACACTATAGAAATGATTCTCAGCATTGCCATTCTCCAGACATTGCTCTTTCTTCCTATATCCCACAGTGAGCATTATCTTTTCGGGAAGGCCCAGAAAAACAGCATTTTTCTTCTGCTGCTTGTCTTGTAATACATTTCTGTAACTAATTCTGACTTTTTTTTTCAAATGTGGCTGGAATGACGATCTTCTCTTCTTTCACCTATTCTATCAAAAGATAACTACCCAAAGCCACATGAACTCACCAAGTGTCCTTGGTTGTCAACTCAGGCATTCAAAACACAGCTGTATGCTGTTTATCTAGCAAGGTCACCAAATTCATTTAGTACCATAAACACAGATTTTATGACTGTCCTTGAAAACTACAGGCCTGTTGCTAACAGTGTTATACCCTTTTGAAAGAAAAGAGCTGCCAACTGAAAAAGTTTTAATCCACAGAAATATATCTGCACCTAAGAGAGTGTTCCCCTTGTTTTTTTTCTTGTGCAATGTTCCAACATGTTGTACATCTGAGAAGCTGGTATCATCTGAGGGTTCACTAGCCAGATGCATCTGCAACCTCAGAGTCAGTTTTCTCACTTGTGAAAATGGGTAAAGGTTTGTTGAAATAAGTAGAGAAACACCTATTTGCACCATTTGGTTATCTGAGTCTGAGTATCTGCGAGAATCAGTATCTCACTTTTCTTAAATATCATTGTATTACTTAGTCTTCCTTTCCTTTGATAGTTGGTCTTTTACATTAAAGACAAATGCAGGTCATTAATTTCAGCAATTTTATTTTATCTATTGTTTCTTTTCTAGTATTAGCTCCAGCAAAAGTACAAGAAAGACATTTATAAGCAAGTACTTAAAAAGCTGGCACTGCATCAGCCAAATTGAGTGGATGAGCAAATGCAAAGTCCATAAATGATCTTGAAATGATGTCTCATAGTGAGAAACTGAGCTATCGTCCTTAATAAATCCAAGCTTTGATCATTCATTGTTTTAGAAATAATAAATGTATTAAAAAAGAGAGAAGGAAAGGTTTTACCTTTATCCCAATATTTGAAACAAAGCCTCATATAACCTGGAGAAATAATATGCCTAGCCCTGTAAAGGGAAATAGGACACTATGCAAATGCAGACATTTTTCAATAAACTGTGGCATTACTATTTTTCATCAAAAAGGAATACTCCAGTACTTGCTCTTTTGGTATGTACTTTTCTGGCATGCTGTGTATATTGGCATCAGGTTTTTTTACAGAGGTATATATGCACAAAACCTGCATGGTAGGATGTTGTTCCTTCTGGAGATGACTATTTATGTGCTTAATGTAGTTGAATGAACTGATTATGGATGAAGTTCTAACAGTCAACAGAACTTCTTGTTGATGAAGATGCAGTTCCTTTATACGTATGGATGCTGTAGTCAAGTCTTTAAGAAGGGAGGTAAATAGACTTGATTGTATTTAACTTACCTGCAGCTGAAAGACAACAAATGTTCCTTTTTAAGAAATCCTTCTGATGCTTTTTTTCAGTGCGGTAGCTGAACATAGTAGAAATAACAATCAAGTAATCTTCATAAAACTTTTGTGAAGTGGATTAAGCATGAATGCTTAACTTTAAGCAAGAGAGAAAAAACATTGAAAACTTTATTATGCTCAAAATAACAAACACTGTGGCAAAATATGGAATCAAGACCTAATCTGTGTTAATTGACTATACTGAGACCCCATTACCCTCTCTTAGAAAGGAACATGGAAAAGATTTGTGAACTTGCTGGCTATTCAAAATGGATTGTGGCCCCAAGGTGCGAAGTTCACATCCCAGAAATGGCCAGGATTGAGTCTTCTGCCTTGAAATTCGAAGAAAGAATGAAATGGGAGCTGTATGAACATAAATTATTCAGTTATTTCAGTGTAGGTTTATATGTTAGTCTGCTCAGATATAAATGGCAATTACTTTATTATGATCAGTGTTTCAGTGCCCTAGTAACAAGTAAAACCATAGACGAGGCTTGAAGATTATTGCAAATAAGCAACTGCAGAGAGATTATTCATTACACCCTGCCACAGCTCAATTACAGAATTAATTCATTTCAGATGCTGAACAAAAGGTTTAAATTTTGTTCCAAAGAATCATGCTAGTGGCTGCTGACATGGGGAAAAACTGCTGCCTCTGCAGGAGGGAGATAATATTTCTTGAACAAAAAGCTAAGCTCACATTGATGGGTTTTTGCCATTTTTGATCCAGTTCATTACCAAAGTAACTAGGCAAGAGAAGCCCATATGCCTGGGGCTGTGCCACAGTCACTTTGATTGTATCCTCCAGCTATCACACCTTAAAGAGATAATGGCTTTTGTTCAGTGTTATGTGCATCGCTACTTATCCAAGAGAGTTTCTTTGGTATTGACATCTTGGGTTAAGATCTTCATCAAGACATATAGTAAGCTACTACCATAATGTCCATACGCTTTGAAACAGTCAAAGGATTTGTGATGGAAACATATTGATATCAAAGCTTCTTTCAAGCCTAGTTTCCACAAGAATCAAGTACAGCTGGCTGTATGTTATAAAAACAGTAGAAGAATATTATACTGTTACCAAAAGTAGTAACCTGTTTTACAGACTTTTGGAATCAGGTCTTTTCCTTACACCCACACATGATCAAATTGGTCTGTAAAATTAATTTTAAAATATAACAATGATAATTCCTACTGGGCAAAAAGCACATCAGAGAAATGGAAACTGGGAAAGTAACTGGGAAGGACTAGAAATCTAGCACAGCATCTTCTGTAGGTATGCAGTGACATTCCCTGGCCAACATGGAGCTATTATTAAACTCACAAATTCACTTTCTTTGTCTTCTTGCATCTGCTTTAGGTAAGAAGTCAGCTGTTCTGAGGAAAAATTTCAATGTGTTTCCTGGGAAAAGGGCTCAAAGGTAGAGAAAAAAATGTCCTTATGTTTGTAGATGGTTTGAAAGAGTTGTCTCTTGTCAACCTTCTGCATGAGTGTCCTTTAAAGATCACCTTGTTTCTGCTATGGAGAAGTCTGTATTAGTTGTCAGGATGCTATACAGGGTATATATAGAATAACTTATCTTGGAAAGGGCTTTGAATGCAGATTCCCTGGTGTGGTCAACGAAGAAAAAATTTCACATGCTTTAAGCACAAATGTTGGCTTTGTATATGCAGGAAGAGATGTCATTTTGTGGCCTCCAGCAACAAGGGGTTCATCATGCCCTGAAATGGCATGAAAATGGGGTGTTTTGGAGAATGGACACATTAATTCTACAAGATTTGACACAGAGCTGTGGTGAGAGGAGATAAAAATGGAGAAATTGTAACTGTGATAAATGTTCTCCTGATGGAGACAGGATTTCACCTGGCACATCCAGTCCTGTTTCATCCACCAAGGCCATGGAAAGCATCTCTCATGCTGACAAAAGATACTGCCATCTATAGTAGGTGTGCCCTTTGTTAATAGTCTCTGAGATATCCTATGCCTTAGACTGCATCACATGAAGGACAAAGCCTCTACTGGATTAGCATAAATATATGCAAAGTGAAAACCAGGGAATGAATGTAATGGGAGAAACAAAATCGTTACAACTTTTAAAGAGTATGAACGTTGAAAGCAGCTAATTGAAAACTGACAGGATCTAATACAGCCATGAAAAAAAAGAAAAACAAAACCAAAACCAAACCAACCAACCGACCAACCAAAAATCTAAGAAAATTAAATGGAAATATCAGGGCAAAAAGAGGAAAAGCTTTCAGAAGAAACCTCCAGGGGTAGATAAATATATTGTAAAGACAGTTACTGCTTTTTATTAGAAATGTGCTCTGGTGTTAAGCTATAAGCTATTGAAGCTTTTAATTCTTTCTAGGGCATTTGAAAATTCTCTGTGATGTTACCTATGAGAATTAGCACCCTTTTTTTCATATATCCTACAGACTGGACAGAAGAGACACAGTGTTCTCTTGTAGAGATGCTACCTAATGCTTATCCTGTCTGGATTCAAAGAAAACCATCCAAGCTTAAAGGAAAAGATTGCTTACCAGTGGAAAATTTAAGTGGCCACATGTGTACCTGTCACAACCCAATTGCTGAACGACACCGGGTAGCACAGAGAGTCATGCGAGATTCAGGACTCCCTTGGAGTAAATTAAGGTGAAATGACACCAAATGAGTAATCAATTTGTTAGTTTTATTTAAACTAAGAAGCAATGTATGTACTTTAGGAAAGCCTTGGTTTCTAATGCCTTAAAAGGTGAAATATTTCATAAGAGTAGATGAAAGAAAAGGGAAGAGAGAGAGAGTAATGTATCACCACTCTTGGATCCAGCAGCATCTCATGGGACCAGGCCAACCTTGAGTTCTTTGGTGATGGGTGCACACCAACCAATATACCACTATCCATTTACACACTTGGGATATGGGTGGCACCCCCCAGTTTATACAGGAAGAGTAGAGAGATGGGATTAATTTACGTAGGAAGAACCATCTGTGCATGAGAAGGGGAAGGGTAGCATTAACACTTTCCACCAATTGAGTCATGGGTCACAGAGACCCTGTAGTTAATTAACACTGGACGACCCTCTGGTGAGGCTCTTTCTAGTGTGGTGACCATTATGTGACTTCTTGGCTTAGTGACCGTGGTTGCAATGAAGGAAGGACACTGTCCCACCCCCACAAAACTTATCTCTCTAGTCAACTCTCTTATCTGAAAGGAGCAAGCCTCAGCCTGAGTGTGGGACCAAGGCTGTAGTTGCATTCCACACCACCCTCACTCTAGGCAGGCCTTCCTTATTCTACCCTTCCATCACAATGCATCTTATCACCACACAAGGTTTGAGACATTAGTCCTTTTAGGAGTAGTCAGGCTCCTACAGTACCCATCTGATGGGAGGAGATAAATGTGCCTTGTGCTTCTATATAATGCATGGCCAAGAACAATCCTTAGTGTCCTAGAAAGAAAACTTTTCTATTGTGATGGCTATGGTGATCTGGCATTTTAATAGCAATCGAAGGAGTAACTGGTTCAAGACCCATGCCTGGGAACATAAATAGGGCAAGTACCCATCATGACAGGTTATTCTTTTTTTCCCATCTTATCAACATCTGGAGACTCTGAAGTCCTGGAAGTGCCATTGTTCAAACTGGCAGACAAGGGGTTAATGACTTTCAGCCATGGTAGGTAGTGGGATCCAAATGAGCAGATGATGATGGTATGGTGATGGTTTCCAGCTCTGTGAAGGAAAATTCTTGCTGATTTGGAAGTTCTTGATGAACACCACATGTCTATACTGAACCATCTCTTTTATTTATCTTAAATTTCCTATGAAAGCCATTTCTATGTGAAGGAATAAAGAAGCTACGTGCTTAAAAAGAAAATCAAACCACAGTTCTTAGAAGTATGTTTATTCAACTGTAAAGTTCACTGTTGAAATAGGGATTGACAGACGTTAGCCATATTTTATCACTACTCTCATGAATGCCAGGACTGGGAATGCTCCAAAGCAGTTGATGCCAACAGCAATCTGAGCCATCAGGTTGAATATTTCCTGGGAAGAGATATTCTTGCTTTTTTTCATTATGCTTATTCCAGCCTTCCCACAGCAGATCTCAATGAAAAATATTTCAAATTTCAGTGACAATTCTAAGTAACTGACCAAGACGGAACAAAGTGCACCAAGAACTTCATTCAAGGAAGAGGGTGCCTGAAGCAGGACTTAGGAGAGATGTACATCCTTACCTCTGATGCTGCAATCCTCAAGACCTTCTCTTTGCTGCACCCTAATGCTGGACCCTCTTCAAATGTGTTGGCATCCTAATCTTTTGCTCCCTAAGCAGACCAAATTTACTTTTGCTCTGTTCAGAACAACCTTCTTTGTAGTAAAGGCAATCATGTAGCAACCATCCCATGCCTAAAACCTAAGACAATGCCAAACATGAGCAGCCTTCCTCTGTCAGTCTTGCTTGAAGGTGTTAATGAAGTAGGTTATATGAAAAGGACACACTTGCTCCAGAATGGTCTCATGCACAACATGCAGCAGCAATGGTCTTTGTCTTCAGGCTGGCACCATGTCCCTTTAATGCAGCAGCCTGGCGAATGCATTGCTCAGTCTGCTTGTGCAATATTTCAGCTGATGAGAGTGAGAACTGCAAGGCAAACCCATTTCATGACAGGAGCAAGCTTGCCCTTTCTTACAGAGACTATATCATTTTGCCTAAAAATAATTTGAGGCTCATTTTTAGTGTGCAGTCTGTAAAATTATCTTTATTTTCACCTGAAGAGGATTAGCTAAACAGCCTACTAGCTCACATAGACCTCATGGCTTGTACACTGCAGTTCATGGTAAGGAAAATATTCAGGAGTGGTTCTTGAAAGTCAGAAGTAATTTTTCAGTTTGATGTCTCTTCCTGTACTATGTCTGGCATCTTAAAATGAACACACACACACACACTCATTTGATTCAGTCTTGAAAAATCTTGAGAAAAGCAGGAAGGCTCTAAGATTCCCTGCGGGTCACTGCTATGTTCAGCCGCATAGTCTGTTTATGTTCTCATCACATAATGTTCTGCCTCTGAAAAGGGAACAGACACAAAACCATATGATAGATAAGTGGGATAAAGTTACACACAGTGTCATTACACATACGTACAGTGAACTATTTTGAAACAGCATAATATCCAAGAATTTTTTGTTAAAGGAATTTGCAAATAACTTATGCTAAAATTGTTTATTCCATAACTTCTCTGACAAAGATCTGCAGGCAGCAAGTGCAGGTGAAATTCACTGGAATTACTTAACTTGCTATCAGATATATTTGTGTGCATATATACACAGAGAGCACATGGGATTTTGGGAAGGAGGGATAAATAATTCAATGGTTGGTTTGTTTCTATACAAATTCTTTGTGCAAGTTTTGGAGGCAGGGAAAAACAGAGAAGTGATCTTATGTCCTCCAGAAGCATCTTAATTTACTGAACCTCATAAGCACTTACAGGCTAGATTAAAGATTTTTTTATTTATTTTTTTTCCCACCAGGAAAAGCTGAATGGGATGGCTGTGGAGTATTGCTTCAACAGTATGCAGGAGAGTGGTGTTCACCACATCTGGGTTGGAGTTGCTCCTTCTGCCTGGTTGGAGTTGCTCCTTCTGCCGGAGAGGTAAAGCTACATGCTTCTCCACCACTCTGAGCGTTCTTCTGCCCTAGAGCACTAGCTTTGATCCAGAAATTATGAAAATCTGTTTCATAGCAGCACAGAGAATGAGTTGCAGAGACATTTGTAACAGCCAAAATAATTCAGCTGTGACCTCTTCATGTTCCCATAAAACTGTTTTTCCCTTGGCATCAGGAGATGAGTCAGCAGTAGTGATAAGAAGAGTTAGAGAAAAACTGGAAAAAACGAGTGTCCCAAGCACTTTGGCAGTAAAAAATTAAACTTCAAAGTGATTTCTTCATGGAACATTTTCTCTCTCTCCAGGACACCAAATTGACTGACTATTAAAGAAAGAAGAAAAAGAGAGAGAGAGAGAAAATGACTTGGATGATATTTCTCAGGGTCTGCCAATATCTAACTGGCTTTTGGAAAAGTTGCGTAATACAACCTGCCAAGAGAGCCCTGTTTGAATAGAGGTTAGTAATCCTTTCTATTTGGTGGTATGTTTGTGGTTTTGTAGATCTGACCCACAGGGCCTCATTTTCAACGGTTGTAACCAGCTGTATCGTTTTTTAAGCCTGTAAGTATCAGGAAATTGTTCTCCAAATGCAGCTTAATAGACCACGTGCCTGCCCAGAAGTTACCATGAGGTTACCATCAGGTCTATCATTCTTCATGTAGGACACTTTGAGTGATGGGAAACCTTGAATGTCCTCTTCCTTGAAGGACAATCTTTGCCTCCAGTGATCAAACATACAGGTAGAATGTGAGGGAACTTGCAATTTGCAGTATTACGTTTGAAAGAATTTAAACAAGGACTGTTGAAAAGATTTTTATTTTTTTTTCTGTTTTGTAATGTTTTCAATGTAATTTCTTCAGATTTTTTTAATCTACTCTGCAGGATAAAAAAAAAACCCAGTGTTCCATAAAGTTTTTCACTACAGATAAGAGTTAGTAATTAAAACTTTCAAACAGGGGAAAATAACTTGCTATTTAGCTATTTTTGTTTTCATGGCCTTTAAATAATGGCTATGAAGGAAAAGACAAGGCAATAAAGGCAAGGGAAAGGAAATAAACTAACTTATTTCCTTTTCATGAAATGTGTTGCAAAATAACTTCTTTGCCCCTTGTTCATGACAATGAGAGACGGGACTGAAGAGGCACATTCCTATGTATGAGTCAGCCTGTGTGCAGGGAGCATGTGTAACCCCTAAAAGGACTCCAAGCATTCAAAGCTGACACCAACCCTGAAAACTGCTGCTTGAGCCTGGAGGCAACATGCCTTCTGAATAACAGTTTGGCAGTGAGATGGAACATCATCTCCTTCCTGAGGTGTGGGCCCTACCTGCCATCCAAAGCTACTGCCCTCACTGCTGCATTCCTATAAAGGACCCACCAGAGCCCCCTTGCACAGATATAGGTTACACATAGTCATACCATGCATCTGACAAAAAAAATTTCTCTGACAAAAGCTCAGGACTTTTTTTGGCTGGTCTAAGTGTGTTTGATACTGGAAGACCCTACATCTATCCTCTTAGATCCCTCTGGTGCTGAACTATGCACTGTGGTGGTGCTCTGTGTAGATGGGATAATGGAGGCTCTGTGGCACCTATCTATAGAAATGTAGCTGCCCAGAGGACTTTCTTGGGTTGAACAGAGGAAAGAAGAGACTTGAGACTCTTAGGCATCTAAATCTCTTTGTGGATTAGACCCTTGTGATTTTAAGCAGGGGAGTCCTGAAATATCCTTGCCTGTGTCCATCATAGCTGGCTGCCCAATAGATAGCTTATGTGCTTGGAGTATTAGAAAAGTGTAATGATGCACTGCTGAGGCAAGCTGTGTGCTGCTATATTTCCAGACTATACCAGAATACACACCCACAGGCAAGCAGCAGTCTACCCGGGGCTGTCATCCTTGTTTTGGAATTGATTGTTTTGGGCGTGAAAGATTGCCTATTTTAAACAGTTAACAGAAAATGCTTGTTGCTGTGACTTTAAAATGATGTTTATTGCAGTAATGAGTCTAAAAGAAGAAATGTGTTTCATAAGGCGTTTCCCAGGAACTTTGCCCTCAATGTTTGCCTCTTTAAAATAGTAAGTGAAAAAAAAGAGAAAAGACCATTGCTATCTTGTTTTATTGTTCTGTCTGGCACTGTCCTGTGCATACTGTTAGAGAATCTGAATGTGAACACCAGCAAAATCTTTTCCTTGATCCACTCCTCCTCATAGTCATGAAGATGCCTATGAAATTAACTGGGGTTTGGATGAAACCCACTGAGAGGACTATAACATTCCAGCTGTCTTCAGCCTAGAGCTGTGAGAAACATTCACTGCAAAACCTAAAACTTTTCAAGTGAGTAGGCTGAATATTGAATGCATGGAGGGATTTACTGTTGGGTGGAAATCATATAAAACTCTACTTTTGACATACTTTTGACCTGGAACCTGACAATGCTCAGTTATTTTGACTGAAGTTACTTTACGGTTACAAAGGCAAAAATCAATGAAAAATTCAGAAACTGCTAAGGTGTCAAGGAGAACTCAAGCTTAACACAAACTTGCTTCTGCTTTCATGCCTGGTTGAGGTAGGTGTTGCTTAGCCTCTCTGCTTCCAAGTAAACAACAGGCATATTATTAAAGCATTGCAATCTATTGCAAGCATGAACATGGACTAGTATACCATCAAGCCTGAAAACAATCAAGTCAATTTTATAAGTGTCAGTAAAAAAAAAAAGAATTAAAAATATATATAGTATGGGGATAGGAGTGTTACTGGTTATTTTCTCAAAGATTTGCTCAAAGGCACTGTTTAGAATGCCTGCTGACATAGAGCTTTCCTGGGTATCTAAGCCAAGTTGTTCCTTGTTTGGTGTTGCCTTATCACTGTAAGGACATCTCAAATTTTGATGATGAGCAGAAGCTTGGAAATAATCTTGTGCAGTGTATCTGTGTTGTCCACCTTTCTTTTTTTTTAAAAAAAAAACCACCTCTCAGCTCATATTGCATTAGTAATGACTACAAAAGAGCAACACTCAGCAGCAAGTAGAAACAACAGCAGGATTTGCTTAGTTATTTTGCCCAGACCAAATTTAGTGGAAAACCACTATCAGATGGAGAAGAGACTGTGTTCCATTTGCAGATTAGAGTATTCTTGGGAGAAAAGATCTTTTCTCCATAAAAATGTTACTGCAGAGGATCAGACAAACATTTCCAGCTCTCTGAATAGCTCAGGTTCTGAGAGCTGCAGTTCCAACAGCCTCCAAGAAAGGAATCAGTCATGCACATGTATGTGAATTTTCTCACATGGATAAAAGCACAATAAAAGCAAAGAAACTTTCTGAGTTGCTGAACCCTAACTTTTTTATCAGCACAGAATTTTCTGTCTGAAGAGAAAGAATATCTTATTCTCTCCCCTGCTGCTTCTTGCTGCTTATATTGCCACCCTAATTGGAAACTGCAGTATAGACTTGCAAAAAAGATATTCTTTGAGCATACCTCAAGGGTGAGCTGTCTAACCAAGGAAACAGTTTCATCCTGTCTGTTGTGAGAAGAGCCTGCCTCTCTTTCACTGCTGAGAGAGAAAAAGACATCTGACAAGTGAAACTGCAATGCAGTTTATATTTTCTTTTTGTAGTCTGCTGCAGAATTATTTGCCTTTAATTTGGATAGTTGAAATTCCAGCATTCTGCTTTTATCACTGCTTCACATTAAACTATACTCAAGTCACTGAAGAAAGAAAACAGAAAAATCCAGACTAGATCTGTTGCTTGCTGCAGAGCAGTCTATGCTTTCGAAGCATTTCTGTCATATACCTTGCATTTTGCACTCACTGGTACACAAATGAAATTAGCCATTTTCAAAGGTAAGTCTGGCAGTTTAGCAGTGTTCTCTACAGGGGGATCATGACATGTGGCCTGTCCAAAGACCTACCCACCTGGGTGTAGGTGACACGCACAACAGAATTGGTTGTGTTATATCATGAATGCCATGATGGTCCCAGAAGACTATGTCTAAACTAATGAATTGCTAAGCCTCTTTCACTTACAAGAATGTCACAGCTGTACCAATGCCAAATTACTACTGCAAATGGGGCATAGCTTAATTATGATGATCTTAATCCTGCAAATTTTAATGTTAGAAATATCCCAGCTAAAGCAAATAGAGTTTTTCAGGTGTTTAAAATTAAGCATATGTGTATTTTCCATGTAGTATTTTGAAAGGGTGTAAGTATAACAACCAAGTTCCAGATGCCCTCTTTTCATTGCTGGCATTGCTTGGATGTTGAGAGTAATATCTGTCATCAAAGATAAACAAAGAGGGGATGATTCAGTCTCATCCTCACTCAGAGAGGAAGAGTCCAAAGAGAAATGAATTTGCCTCTTTAGAGATATCCACGCAAAGGGAAAGGAATTCACATTTTTCTGAAACAGTGAAATGCAATCCTGTTAAAAACTGTTTTTCTTTAGTTATTCAAAATTAATTCTGAGGGGTTTAGGTCAAACACAGCTGATTTCTCTCAAAGAGAAAAGATGAAGGAAGGGCTTAATATTAATGGTGAACTTTTGCTTCTTGAAGAAATACACAATGATTCTAGTTTCACATTTGTTCTTTCTCAAATCAATGAAAAGTACTTTTCAGATACCAGCAGCACATCAAGCACAACTTTCTGCTTCTTAAACCAAGAGTAAAAGATATGCCCCTTAAAAAGTCCACACTGAGTTCAGTGCAGATAAAATAACTTTTTTTATTACCAGTCCATGACATCCAAAACCACTACTGTAATACTGATAGTTTATTTTCCTTATTTGCTTGGTGTCTTAGTTCTTATTGCAGATAGTGAAATACATGGAAAAAATATGCTGAGTGAAAAGATTAAATGAATCAAATGCTCTCATGGGTAAATACAAGTTGAAAAGTTCAAGTACTGAGTTCATCAATGTGCCTCAGAAATATCCTTCTTTTTTAGTATTATTAATTAAATATCTCACCTTCCCTGGATAAAGTCCTATTCATTTTGTTGAATAAATTCATGAAGAAAGTTTGATGGATGGTGAAAAATTAGCCATGAAGGACCTCATAAGTGTCAAAGGGCCCTTAATCTGGCCTAATTGAAACTTCACTTTCAGTACAGTGAGTAGGAGAAGTTAGCTGTACTTAAAGATCTTCTGACCATTGTCAAATAGCTATTAGAAGGTGCATGGCTTGAACTGTTTTCATGATACTTGAAACACCACCTTTTCTAAGACATGCCAGGGGTAGACTTTTATGGCTGTGAGACAGAATGCACTGAGCCTCTCCTGTGTTATTCAGAGAGCTTCCCATGAGCAGAGGAAGTATCACTGCTGTTAGTTCTCAGTACAAGGATTGCCGTGAGTTGTCAGCACATGCATTTACCAGGAGGAAAATTCAGTGTGGCTCAGCTGGCTTGAAGGACAGAATACTGAAGGCATTAAGAGGTGTGTGGAGATGATCCCCATAGACTTCCGTCTGGGAATGGAGAGGAGGGTAATACTCTCAAATAAAACTTTTGAGTCACATTTTCTGAACTGCACAACTGCATATAGTTTGTAGAAGGATAAGAAAACTGCGGAAAACTTATATGTTGAGACCAGGGTGCTGGTGAGATGAGCACAGAGCCCACTTCAGTCATGTGAACCCTCACGGTGGGCTCTTATTTTCACTTCAAAAGTGAACTCAGAGACATTTATAATAAACAGCACATGGAGAAAAAGTATTCAAAGAAAAGTTAAGCAATGCAATATTCAAACTGAATCTAAACAAAACATGCTTCAGTTAAATAATATATTTGAAATATATTGGACTCTTATTTGTGATTTTCCTTGGGGCAGTATTAGTGCAGTAAGAAAACAGATGAGGCTGAGTGCTTGATTTAGAAAGGTTGGGCCTTCAAGGCTTGATTTATTGTCCAGCAAGGCTCTGCAGGCTGGTCTTCCCAGGCGCAGCAGTTCCTGGGTTTGGAACGCTGAGGCAAGAGCCTTGGAGCACTAAGCAGTCCAACTGTGGCTGAACTTAAGGTCACAACCAGGAACATATGAGATGAATAAATCTTTATTGGGCAGGGCTGCAAAACATTAGGTAATGGGGCCAGTGACAAAAAAGAACTTTCTCTGAATCATACCCCAGAACACACACCAGAACAGGAGTTAAGGCCTCTAGCAAGGGGCAAAGCTCATGTTTCTGATGCTGATAGGAAAAAAAAAGAAAGAAAAATCAAGCATGAGGTTTCTTCTGCTTTTATAAGTGCACACATTGTACACATCTACAGTGTTTTGGTCTGTAAGAGCTCATGGACAGTTTCTGTAGTTCAGACTGGATGCACAGTGCTAAGACAATCCTTTGAAGTTCTTCTCCAGAATCCATCATCTTCTACCCTCTTCTCACCTTCTTTCTCACCTACAAATAGAGAAATCAAGATCAGAAAAAAAAACCACAGAAAAACAAAAAGCTTCAAACCTTCCATTTGCAAGGGAATGTTTCAGTACTTTTTTCCACCCTGAACTGGTGTGCGAAGTTGAACTATCCCTTCTCCCTTTATGCATGGAAAAAAAAAAGAGTTATGAAAAATCTTTGCTCAGAATGAATGAAAGAAGCAATTTGTGGTGAATTTTTCTGTTGAATAGGATTGTGCCCATGGGAGATGATTGCACAGCTGAGGGGCTTGCTTAGTGAAACCTGAGCTGTCCATCCATTCAGGTGAGATATCCAAGAGATTGTGGGATAGAAGTTTGGGGTCCTTTTCCAATTCATTTATTGAGACATATGCCATGAGCTATTTCCTCCCATGAGAGCAAGGACTGATCTCCTGTAAAGCAGGATTGCTGCTAAGAGGTAGTGAGACCTTGAAGAAAATGTCAAGAATGTCAGAGGGAATCAATCCTGAAAACCGGATCCAGAATTTAGGTCCCAGTTAATCCACTTTAATGATCTGCATTGAGGCTACTGCTCTGTCCAGGATGGGGACTCATCTGGAAAGACTAGCTGCTCTGCTGAGAGGCCTTGTGGACACCTGTGGGATGCTTAGGCCCCTGTGTGGTCCTGCTCATATCTGTTTCTGGGTCATGTTGTTCCAGAGGACTGTCTTGTATCTGAGCAGTCCTGTTAGTCCTGCCTCCCTCTCCATGTCAAGTGTGGCCTCTTCTGCTCAGGGCCTGCAACACTTCTCATCCCAGAAATTCTCTGAATTAGGTTATGAACTCAGGTGAGTACTGCCTGGGCTCTTCTTTACCCTCTTTTCCAACACTGTCGTGAAGGATGTGCAGCACAATACAGACAAGCAAAGAACCAAGATTCAATGGACCTGTACAGCATGTCAAGCATGAATAAACTATTACTGAGAAAAACATATTTCAAAGAGGAATCTGAAGAAGAAAGCAAATATTTAGTCAAACACATTTAAGGCATTCTTCCAGCCTAGTGGGCTGTCTAATGGTCTATTTTCAGAGAGGAAGGGATGTGAAACAGGTACTAATACATTTTTCTCCACTTGTTTCTTCAAGAAGAATAAGTAAGTTATGCATTCAAATGAGTTTCTTTTATTAAAATTCTATGTTGTCAAAATTGAGATGGGGCAGTTTGCATGGTGTGGAACTGCCCTTGAGATACAAAATTCTGCTCTTTCTTTTTCTATTTCTATGATTGTGCCTACAAGATGTCATCTGGTGGATTCAGTTGAGTCTGTAATGTTTCAAAAAGCATTAAAGACTAGTATTGTGAAAAAGGACTGTAAAGTGTGTGTAAAAAGGCAAGTAATGATCTCTGAATTTACATCAGACACAGGAGCAAAGGAACATGAGCTTAATAAGAATGTATCAAAACCAAAAGAAATCTCTTTTGGATAAAACATAGAAATTAGTTACAGAAAGATCTTTTATGCCTGCTTCCCGCTGCTAATGCTGTGCTGCCTTTGACTTGGATGCTGTCCAGTCTTGTTTTAATTGCTTTAGGCTGTGGTGCTACTGTTTTTCTCTCTAGAAAAGGGGTCTATCTTTAAGAAGCCTAAAGAGATGACCATTACAAAATGAGCTGAAATGTCTGAAATTCTCTGCAGCTAGACATAAACTTCACAGTAATTTCAATCCTATTAATCTGTTAATTCTGCATTCTTCAAGTGAGACCACAAGGACTGAGTTTGGCTTAGTAGTTAACATTTTGCCTTTGAGTACCATCCCACCATGCCCTAATCTCTCCTGAACAGCCTTTCTCCTTTGCTTTCTGCACTTCAGATGTGGGGAGAGGGTGTGCCTGGAATTGACTCACCTGTACAAATAGTGCTGTTGCTTTCCTTTGATCTGAGTTTTCCTTAGATAATTAGAGGATGCTAGACCAAGGCACTTCACGAAAATCTCTCTTCTCTCTCATGTTATCCTATCATGTGTGGAATCAATTTTTGACTCAAAGTCAGCATCCTCATCTTGTGTATTGCCCACTTGAAGACTCACCGTTTATCTCATGTGTGAGTAAAACCATCTGTTGTGTTATTTAGTAAGTAATCTAGTTATATAATATTTGCTTGTGTGAAGAGAGTGGAGTCAATGTCAGAAGACTAGTGTGGAGGAAATACAAGGAAGACAGACCACAGGCAAATAACACTGTTCACTGAATATCTTCCTGTGCTGAGATGCCACAGTGCTGAAACAGTTTATAATTTATTTTAATATTAAAAGACAAAGACACTTATTTCCTTTGACAAAGTCAGGTTGTTCGGAGATAAACTGCATTTCAATGCATGGTTTGAGATACTGAGTTTCACCCAGAACAATACAGCCTGATTACTCTGTCTTCCCCTGCAGTTTTCCTTATCCTGGTTGTCTCCACCTGAAATTTCATGTACATACCCATAAAAGTGTTTGGTACCTCTCCAGTCTTCGCAGGCAGCTGCCTGAGAGCTGCTTTCATGATAAACTGGGCTGTAGACTGACAAGATTTCATAGTGTGCACACAGCTACCTGGGTAACTGGTAAAAATGTTGTTGGGTCAGTTGATAAAACTGTTGTTGGGTCAATTGGTAAAGTGTTGTAAGAGTACTTCCTCACTGTCTGTAATCACTCATGATCACTCAGATATTACTTCTTATGCAAGAAAGTAAACTACTAAAGTTCATACCCTTTCTTCATGTTTATACCCTTCAAATATAATCTGATCCATGCTTAGACAAGTGTGTTGAATTAATCCTATAAAACCTTTCTTTGTATAGCAAGACCGTCTCTCTAGCACCTTAATCATGTGTGTTGATCTAATCTGTCATTCTCTTTCATTTGTCCATGGCATTTATGTATGACATTCCCCAGAAGATGAGTAGGAAGGACTAGCATTGTGTGAAAGGGAAAAGGAGAAGGGAAGAACTTTGTGGACTGAAAAAGCAGAGCTAAAGAAGCAAGTGCCCATCAGGTGGAATTCACTTCTGTTCATAGACTGACCCTTTTAGTAATCACTGGAATTATCACTCTTTTCATTTGAGGGATGAAGTGAAGGATTTATTATAGGTTAAGAATAGTTAGGAAGTTACTTTATGCTGTATGTGAACCCATTAGTAGGCTGCCTTTAAACCCCCATTGTGGATAGAGAAAAAGGGAAAAGGTTTCTGAGAACAGGCCAAGGGTGATGGATATTTTTCATGCCACGCTCTCCTGGCTACTTCTAAGGAATTTCCAAAATGTAACTAACAAAAGTACAAGTTCAAATTTATTATACAGGATTCTGTAGCTCCAGGATAGCTTTTACCAGGTCTGAACATTGAAAAAGATTGACCAAACACTGATGTAGAGAATAAGGACAATATATTTTTTTTTTTAAAAAAAGCAACCAAAACTAGAATACTACAAGTATTGGATAGGTTTCACATATTACTAATCTAATTAATTTAGAGCCCACAAAACTGATGGAATTCAAGACTGGCTGATGGAATGGATACCCCTGAACAGGGATTGCTGTTTTCCACTTAGCTGTCAAATATGAATGACATTTTACAGAAAGAGCTGTCATAGTCTGAAAACAGTTCTATGCCAAGAGGTAAAATTAGTACGGTTGGATGTCTATCTAGCAGCAATTGAGGACATCAGAATGGCATTAATGATTGGAAATTCAGCTCTTGAAGAAAGGACTGTGTACTGTAATGGTGTTAATCCTAGACAAAAAATAGAAGGTATGAACTCGAGTACATATCTTGAAAACTGAGATTTACTTGCATTCTATCCTACCTATTTTACTATGTATTGCCATTTAACTACTGTGCATAGACCATCCTAAACAGAAGTTCCCATTCAGTTTAATATGGCTTGTACATGTTTATTGAACATATATATGTTCCATATATTGAACATATATATGGAGCAGATCATCCTGAGTGCCATCAAGCAGCATGTACAAAAAGAACAGGGAAAACCATTGGCTAAACCAAAAAAAACCAGGCCCAGCCAACATGGGTTTAGGAAAGGAAGGTCCTGCCTAACCAATCTTATTTCCTTCTATGACTGGGTGACCTGTCTGGTAGACGAGGGGAAGGCTGTGGATGTGGTCTACCTAGACTTCAGCAAAGCATTCAACACAGTCTACAGCATCCTCCTGAAAAAGCTGGCATCCCATGGCTTAGACAAGTTCACCCTTTGCTGAGTTGAAAACTGTCTGGATGACTGGGCACAGAGAGTGGTTGTGAATGGTGCCCATTTGGTGTCCGGTGACCAGTGGTGTCCCCCATGGATCAGTACTGGGCCCAGTTCTATTCAACATCTTTATTGATGACCTGAATGAAGGGATTGAGTGTACCGTTAGTAAATTTGCAGATGACACTAATTGTGGAGGGAGTGTCTATGTGCTGGAGGGTCGGGTAATTCTGCAGAGGGACCTGGACAGGCTGAGTCAATGGGCTGAGGCCAATAATATGAGGCTCACAAGGCCAAATGCAGGGTCCTACACTTTGGCCACAATAACTCAGTGCAACACTACAGAGGCTGAGGGAGCTGGTGTTGTTCATCCTGGAGAAGAGGGGGGACCTCATCACTCTCTACAACTACCTGAAGGGAAGCTGTAGTCAGGTAGGGATCAGGCTTTTCTCCCAGGCAACCAGTGACAGACAAGAGGGCATCACCTGAAGCTGTGCCAGGGGAGGTTTAGGTTGGATCTTAGGAAGCGCTTCCTCACAGAAAGGGTGATTAGACACTGGAATGGACTGCCCAGGGAGGTGGTGGAGTCACCATCCCTGGAGGTGTTTAAGGAAAAATTGGATGCTTTACTTAGTGTCATGATTTAGCTAATGTCGTGGTGTTAGCTCATAGGCTGGACCAAATGATCTCAGAGGTCTATTCCAGCCTCAATAATTCTGTGATTCTGTAATGTAGATTTACCCTCCTTCCTGTGCACATTGGCTGGGTGAGTAATGTTCTCCTCTGACATGCAGTTTATGGGAATAATATAGTGAACTCGTTCTCAGAGGGGGGGAACATGTAAAAGAGATGCTGTATTTCAAAACCTGCCCAATGCATTATTACTGCTAGAATCGGGGACACTAACCCTTTATATCCCAGGCATGAGAAATGAGTTTGTGAAAGGCACTGAAGGCTCCCAGGGTAGGCGAGTCACACAGGCAGGAGGAATGAGTTAGAGAGCAGGCCTTCTCCTTCCAGCACACTGCAAAGCATGTAGATGAGAGCAGGGGAAAAAGATACTCCTGGCACAAAGAGTATCCTTCTTTCCTTCTTGGTGCTTCCACAGGGGTTTTGCTCTGTGGATCACTACAGATAGAGTAAATACTGTCTGTCTCTCAGTCATAGCCTGAATTCACTTACCACAGGCAAAATGCTCCTATTTTAACTACTCAAGAGCTTTTAAGCAGGCTGGTTCTGCATCCTATTAAATGAAATAAGTATATTTGAAGGTTGAAAGGTATGTCCATCATCCATTTTGGATAGATAGCACACCATCTGTACAGGGACTGGGTGCCAAGCAAATTTACCAGCAAACACCTACAGGAGCTTGGTGAGAACAGGATCCCCAAAGGAAGAGCTATTAAGGTAGTAACAGAGAAATCAGACAAAAACTGAAACAGCACAATTTAAATGCTTCTATTCACGTTTTACTCGAGTGTGTTGCATCAGTAAATTGTTAATGCAAGCTAGGAGTCTCGGAGTTTTTGAAGTGTAGGACATCTGTTTTGCAAAAAACTTTAAAACAAAACACAACCCTATTTTCCATTTAAACAAGTCTGTTTTATTTCTTTATCTAAAAATGTGGTTCACCTATATATAAAGCAAAGCACAGACTCACTCATCTGCACAAAAGCGAACAAAAAGCAGCCAGTGTCTTACAATTTCCCTCCTTCTTTTAGAAGAAAGCACAGCCCTACACTCCTATCTGTGGGCAGAGTTGCATGAAGAGACATGAGTGATTTCTCCTTTCATTTTACCCAAGGCCTGATATGCCTGGTGAGAGATTCTGACTCCTATTGATTATGAGCAAAAACTGAAGGATGGGAGATTATGCACCCACCAAGAGAAGATTCTGCATTGTAAGGTAAATGAGAGAAAGAAGTAAGTAGCCAGCATGTGCCATGCTGTGAGTGTTCCTTGACACATCCTTGCTGATTTTCTAGAGACTGATAAAATGATTAGTGCCCTTTTGGTCTCTGCTCTTTGAAGTTTATTCACAACTCTGAGCTTGCTCACTTCATTCTACATGACAGAAGTATCTGCTGTATGATTTCAATTGTCAGGCTAAAATCGCTAAAGCACATAGGCAGAAAACTAACTAGAATTTGCACCCTTGTATTTTGTTTGTGTAAAAAAGGCAAAATCCCCATTTAGTTCTGTTATGAGTGTATGGCTCCACAAACACAGAATGATAAAATGCCCTGGGTCAGACGGGACCTCCAAATGTCATCTATTCCAACCCCCTTGCTGTGAGTAGGGACATCCTCAACAAGATCAGGTAGCTCAGAGCCTCATTAAGCCTGACCTTGAATGTGTCCAGTGATGGGGCCTCCACCAGCTCCCTGGGCAACCTGTTCCAGTGTTCCACCACCCTCATGGTAAAGAACTTCTTCCTAATGTCCAATCTAAATCTACCCTTCTCTAGTTTAAAACCATTACCCCTTGCCCTATTGCTGCGTGCCCTTGTAAACAGTCCCTCCCCAGCTTTCTTGTAGGCCCCTTTCAGGTACTGGAAGGCCACTATTAGGTCTCCCCAGAGCCTTCTCTTCTTCAGGCTGAACAACCCAAACTCCCTCAGCCCGTCCTCATAGGAGAGGTGTTCCAGCCCTCTGATAATTTTTGTGGCCCTCCTCTAGACCTGCTCCAACAGATCCATGTCCTTCTTGTGCTGAGGGCTCCAGAGTTGGACACAGTACTCCAGAGTGTCTCACCAGAGCAGAGTGGCAGAATCACATCTCAATCTGCTGGTGATGCTTCCTTTGATGCAGCCCAGGATGTGATTGTCCTTCTGGGCTACAAGTGCACATTGTTGGCTCATGTCCAGCTTCTCATCCACCAGTACCCCAAGTTCTTTCCACAGGGCTGCTCTCTATCACCTCATCCCAGAGCTTGTATTGAAAATGAGGATTGTTCCAACCCAGATGCGGGACCCTGTATTTGGTCCTGTGGAACCTCATGAAGTTCACCTGGGCCCACTTCTCTGTCTTGTCCAGGTCCCTTGGGATGATATCCTGTTCCTCTGGTATGTTGACCACACCATTCAACTTGGTGTTCTCTGAAAACTTGCTGATGGTGCACTCGATCCCACTGTCTATATCACTGATGAAGATACTGAACAGCACTGGAGTCAGTATGGGTCATGTCAACTGTAAAATGTTTCTACATCATGGTATAGTTCCTTTTTGAAACTCTCTTAGCTGTCATAAAGATACTGCCCTTCCCCAGGCATTTGTTCTTACCTCTATAATGCTGCTCCCATGTGCCTCAGTTTTTCTGGTGCAGCTGTATTTAGGGTTGGGATAGAAATGGTGTTGGGGCTGAAAGGAATGGCTAGTGAAATGGAAGGTAGGTGAGGGTGGGAATTAGTCATTATTGAAGGTCTCATCCAAGTGGAGCTACTAGCAAAAATGCATTTATGACTACGCCTGTGGACACAGGCATCTGTTTTGTTGAGCATGGCACATATTAATTTGAATCCTTGTTCTCAGATTAGGGAAATTGGGAGGTCTGTAGGAAGATGGGTACTTGGGTCATGGGAGGAAAACAATTCTGGTGACTTGGTTCCACAATGGTCCTGTTTCTTGACAGTCAATGATATGTCAATAAGGGTTTTCAAGAAAGCATACAGCATCCCTGTGAAAAGGAAGTTAAATTGTCTGCTGATAGATGTCAGCATTGGTCCTGGTATGTTTGTCTCTATCTATTCTGTGTTCATTGGTTTTGGTTCTGTTGCAAACACTACCTGTGGAAATGGAGTCTGTCTGAATGATGCAGTGTGAAGTGATTCCTGTGATCCTTAATCTGGATGGTCCTACATGTTTTCAGTCAGTCAGTTTACTAGGCTGTCGGACACAAAATTAGCATGTTTAACAACAATGTTCACTTGAACTGGAAAGCTCTGTAATAATCTCATCTGCCAAAGTTTTAATTACAGGGTAAGAGTCCCCAAGGGAACCTAAAATTAGAAGTGGATGAATGGATTTTGATATGAAGGGGAAGATTGTCTTTCTTTTATTTTTTTTCTTTTTCTTTTTCGTTTTCCTAAGGAAATTACATTCTTGGAAGAACTGCAAAACCAGAAAGACCGAAATGGCCTCTCCTGAGCCATAGGGTGGAGAAGGCTTTGCAAACCAAAGGCCAGATACAAAAAGACATCTATTTATAAGTAAAAAAACATAACAATAAAAACTAGAATAGGACAGTGTGAAAGTAGGGAAGAGACTGGGGAGAGAGGGTCAAGGAAAAGAAGGAAAATGTGATTTGCAATTTTGTCAGTAGCAAGTGAATGAATGTTTGTGCAAATTAAGTCAGAACAGAAGAAAATTGTGACGGTGAAGGGATCCAGGGATGTAATGCAGGGAAAGGTTTCTCAGTCTGTTGGGATCAAGTCTGTTGTTTCTCTCTGATGGGATCAAGAGATGCCAGTGTTTCCATAGAGCTGTGTTTGTCAGGAAGGTCCTGTCATGCTGGAGTCTTCAACAGATCCTCTGAGAGCTGTTCCTAAATGAGTGTTGAGCCTCACATTAGCTTACAGGGTGAACGAGGGCTGCAGCTTTCAAACTGCAGGCACAGAAAGTGCTGTCAGGGCAGGGGGGCTGAATAAATATGAGCTCTTTGAGATAGGGACTCAACATTTTTACAGAGCACCTTCCAAAATGGGAAGAAGGGAAGAGTCTCGCCTGCACACCACTCCTAAATAATATCAGGTCTCCGACAATATGGTTAATTAATCTTTATTTTCTCTTGCAGTAATGCTTAGTCTTTTTTTTTCATAAATGTATAGCTGTCCTGGAAAAGGCAATTAGAAATCACATTTGATTTGAAAAAATAAATGCATAGTTATGATAATGAGACGTAGTTTAATAATTCAGGATGTCTTTACAGATTAATAACATGTATAATATATGTTTCTGTAGATATTCTGCTGTTATGACATATTTTTGGTTTTAAATGGTATCAGTACCATAAAGTATTTCTATGTGGTGAATTACTGAATATTCACTAAAAGGATGAACTACTGAATGTTCACTAAAAGTAAACGTGAAGCAGAACCTGTGTGATCCTGATGGTTGCAAAATCATCTCCCAAGATAGTTTTCCAAGACTTTTTTCTCTGCAGACTCTGCTCATGTCTATGCAGCAGCACCAGGAGCTGGTGGGAATTTTGGGTGTGTGGAGAATGGGAGCTTGGACACCATGTTTCCACAGCAGTGAAGATGACATAAGTTCGAAACATTACTCTTGTTTGGCATCTCTCAAGTAGCTTAAGGTAACAATTTATGCCTACAACACACCATATTCCTCCAGGCACTTGCTACCTCACTATATTTAAATTAAGAGAGAGGTATGAATCTAGTCCTTGGATCCAACCTGTTCCTTGGACGATGGGAAACATGCCTGATGCAGAAGCATACAGCCTGAAAATCAAACTGGCATGTGACTTTGGGGTTTGAGGAATTAATAGCATTGGCCCTTATACTTAGTATTTCAAACTTAGTCATGCCTAGCACTCTACAAAAGCAAATAAAGATAAATGTGAGAGAAGCAAATAGTTCATACACTGAAGAGTTTGCTGTTTAAGTTTCACAAGACTGTTGAATAAATTTCTGCAAAAATCTGAGCACTCACTGAAGAGATAGGGGACAGAGAACCAAATGGAACTAACCATGAGCAGGAAAGCACGAATAAAATGGTGAAGATAGGGAATGTAGTTACATTGGAAATCAGTGCAAATACCAAGGTGTCCATGCAGCTCGGTGTTTATGTTCATCTATTTTTATAAGTAATATAAGCCTATGATATTAAGAAGGGACACCGGAAGAAAGGGAAGTGCAAGGTCTGTGTCTGGTTGTCTCAGAAAGCAGATGCTGGCAGGAAGCTAAAAGGCAGACAGATTTATATTAAGGAAAATAGAGGGGGAAAATCAGGAGAATCTGTGAACTGAGAGAAGACATCATTTGCATGTATATAGGTGGCAGAAGTAAGAAAGAGCCTTTGATGGGCGTGGTGAAGGCTGCTTATGACAAAAAGACAGTTTGGATACCAGGCAGCCATGCAAGATTAGAAGGAATGCTGAAACTTAGCCCAAATACAGAAGCTGTCATAATAGATGCACAACTCCGGGAATACAGCAAAACATAAATATAAAGAATGGAGATGAGGTTAAGCGCTGGCATAATTGTAACAGTATTTCTGCTTGTGGTTTTACTAGAAAGCAGCACCCACAGTCAAAAGCTCAGATGACTGATCCATAATACGTCTCACGTGATACTTATACACGTGATATGTGCTGTAGTAGGAAGCAGACACAGATCACGGGTACTTGCTGCGCTACTTGGAAAATTTATCATCAAATCCGTGTGGATGCATTGCTGTGAGAGTTATGGTTAGGGTCTAACTTCCAGTCTAATTTTTTTTTTATTGCTTATAGCATTCACGAATAGATTGTTTTCAGCTGAAGCTTACTCTACTGAATGTTAATTTTACCATATCCTTTAAGTTAAAAACATGAGTCTACTTAAGGAGTTTACAGTTATGGGGGAAAAAAAAGCATTTTCTTTTATGATCTACTATGATTTTTTCAGCTTTAGAGGCAGAAAACACATACCCATTGAGGTTTGCAAGTGAATAAAATAAAATATTAATATTAGACTTATTAATAAAATAAGTCTATTTATTAATGCAGTTGACTAATACTTGTACTGTGGAAGTACTCTGAGAGACCTGTGGATTTCCATTCAGCAGTATTTATTGATTCTCAGAAAGAAAATATGGGTTTTGTGTGTTTTTCTCTACAGAAAAGTCAGTGACACAATTTGTCCATATACTTGAAAGGTCTTTATTCTATAATTTAACTTAGTACAAAGCCAAAGGCTAAAAAAAAATACATTTTCAATGTTTTTCTCCAGTATTGGACTAGCTTATTTGCTGCCTTTTTAATTTTACATATTATAATTTAAAAAAAAACACCCACCCAAACCAAAAAGCAAACACCACCCGCACTCCACCCCACAACTTAAACTGAAAAATAAGAAACAATAAAATATAAATGATAAAGAATCTCTATGATTTTCATTAACACTGTCTTTGTGAACTCATGAGAATATCCTTATATTAACCTTTGCTGTAATAACTGTATCTACCAAAGAAAAAAAGGCAATTTCATGTCAGTCTGACTTGAGTGGTTTGCAGAGTATTAGAATACAGAATGAAAGCTATTGCAGTGAAAGAAAAACAAAAAAAAGCAAGCTATTTACCAAAGGAAGACTATGCCAAGCTAATCTGATATCTTGATGAGATAACTTTATGTCAAAAGATAGGGACTAGTTATTGAAGATTTGCTATTGATAGTGCAAAGAGCTTTATTGTTAACAGTGTCAACATATTGTGAAGGGACTTGGTTTGTCCAAGGCGGAGTGGGATAGGCCCTGTCTCTGTAAACAGTAGAGCAGGGAACAGAGAGGTTTTATCAGTAACAATGATGGTGTGAGGAGCAATGGTGGGTGCTCACTGAGGATAACTTCAGTCTGAGAATTCAAAGAAGGTACTGACTGTCAGAGAACAAAAATTCAGGATCATGTCTGTCTTGGAGGCAAATAGCTTAGTTATGAAGATGGAGCTTGATAAATGTCTGGAACCATACGTCATGGTCATCTGCAGCTGAAGACAGCTGAAGCCAGCAGTCCCAGAAATCCCTTCCACTCTTGAGTTTCTGTACACTGACTACTGCCATGTAAGATGCCACTATCCTGTGGATGTGCACATGTTTATGCTGATAAATGAAGATGTTAAAGCCAACTATGCTACTGATTATTTTAGAACATGCCTGTGGTTATTATAGAAGCAATATACTGCACAGCTTCCTAGCACATATTAAATAAATAAATAAATAAATTTAAAAAAGAAAGAAAAAAAAAAGAATCAGAATCAGAAAAGAGAAGAATCCTTTCCTTTCCTCCTTTCCCTTTCCTTTCCTTTCCTTTCCTTTCCTTTCCTTTCCTTTCCTTTCCTTTCCTTTCCTTT